>JAMQGT020012852.1:0-196601 GCA_024447675.2 Pterophyllum scalare | reverse complement strand
GGAGGAGTATTCTCCTTCTTCTTCAGATATTGCTTCAGCTGCTCAGCTCTGTCCAAGTAGTCAGCACACTTCGCCCTGATGCTCTGCTTTGCCCGCTCGCCCTGCGCCTCATCTGCAGCAGTAACAACACAAAAAAGTGACTTAGATCATTCATGTGGAATGAAAGTGGAATTAGAAACAGCAAAAAGATGTATAAATCCAACAATGGCACAAGTTCCTCACACTTAACAACATGAAGGAAGTACTGCACTGCATGCTGATAGCATTTGAGGGCTTCTTCATAGTTTTTGGCCTTGTCTTCCTCTGCAGCCTTGCTGGCCAGATCTATAGCTTTCTGTGAATAAACAACATGAAAGAGAAGGATTAATGGTACAACTTTTCAATAACTTGTTATACATAGTAAGTCACATTTTTAGTGTATCTCTCAGTCCTTTTGGTTGTTGTTTGTGCTTCTTCATCATATGCTTGGTCATAATGCAGGTAAGCCATATAGTGTTGAATTACAAAACAGCACAGAGCATTCAAAAGTATTATAAATAAGTAACTGTAGATACTAAATGTAGGGGCACTGTGATTATATATACCATTTTAATTTAGGTATCTTTATTAATATTGATAATGCAGTCTAAGGGTTCCCATCCAGTGGGTGGGACCTCTTTTAAAGGATTACTGGAAACATCTCAGGGGGCAAGAAAAGAAACCGCATAAATTATCCATTTTTCATAAATGTAAAAAGTCCAGCTCTGCCCTGTTAAATGCCCTGAGGTAGAAACATTAAAAAGTAACTGTATGTAACTAAAGTAATTTAGTAAATTTACTCCTGCTTTTCATCACTGTAAAAGTGTGAACACCTAAAAAAAAATATATTTTACTATAACAAAGTCCACATGATGTTAAAGTTTCTTAATCCATGAAATATTAGCAGTGATTCAATGATCAGTCACGTTTTTCCATTAATTATAATCATTAAGCCTGTTGCTGAATTTTAAGCTAAGTATTTTTTAAGTTGTCTTATTTTTAGTCTCTGAATTAGCCAGGTAAAATAATTTAAAGCCCCACTTTGCTTGTTAAAATGATAGCCGAGTCAATAAGTCTCTTGAGTGGACAGTCTTATGCAATCATTGTCAGTAAATGTCTGTCACTCACCTGTAAATTACTGCCCGCCATTAGATGTTATGTCGGTCAAAGTTTTTTCAAATAAAGCTGTAACCTCTCTCCCTTTTCTTTCCCCCCTGTATTATCTGTTACATATGTTTTACTGTCGAACAACTTTAAGACCAAACATCCCCAAAGCTTTGTCTCTCTTCCGCGTCAACAACAACTCGACAGTCACTTCCGCGGTGGTCACGTGACGTGAAGTGGTTTAACAGCTTAAGTTTCATCCGTGCATTAGAAAATGTATTTAATTAGTCAAAATTACTCTATAGACCTGGATATTCTTAATCGTTTTCGAATTCCTGGGTCCCCAGAATTAAATAAATACAATCTCAGCACAGGTGAGTTACATTTATGTGTTAATGCTGACCTCTGGTGAGTATTAGTCATATAACTAGTACATCGTAGTATTTCTAAAATAACTATATAATATCAGATTATTTTTTATCGTGACTGCAAATGTAAAATGTAATTTTTCAAACATAACGAACAGGCGCACTGACACTCCTGCATTAATCAAGAAAATTACACTTTATTACATTTATTAAAAAGGCAAATAAATAGTGTGCAAAATATATAGAAATTTGACAACACAGTAAATGCATAGAACAATAGGAGATGATGCACATGGAAGACAAATGCTTTTTTTGTGTGTTGCTCTATACTTTGTCCCAGTTTCTTCAGCGTACAACAGCTTAATTTCAATCAAAAGCAAGCACCATGTACAGTACATGTTGTAATCGAGTGGATTTGACACTTGTTGTTTTCTGTTCCCCTCCTTACACAGGTAGGCATGAAGGCAGGAGTCTGCTCTCTCATCAGCTGTGTCCATTTAGGATTTTTGGACGTAAAACTTTTAGGATGCGGTCGTTCTTCGTCAGATCTGCAGGGAGTTCATTATTCTGTAAAAGATGAGAAACACTTTCATTAGTATATTTAATGAAATTATTAGCTTGTGCACTGTTTGTCATCTCATCTCACCTTATTGGGTAGTGTTGGGTCAGCATTGGCTCCAAGTAGCAGCAGAACAGATTGAAGATTTCCACTCAAAACAGCAGCATGAAGGGCAGTAGAGCCATTCTAGAGAGAAGACATGCATATGAACTGCCCTTCTTTCATAGTATTACTTTTCCTTTAATCGTATCATTTTAGAAACATGCATCTTCCTTTCTTGCCTAGCATTAGATTATGAGATTGAGCTCTAACATCTGCACACTAAATAAAAAGAAAGAATCAGCAGGCAGGTAACTTAGTTTAACACAAACACTGGAAACTGGGATGGCGGGTCCACTGACTTTCTTCTGGTGCCTTTGGACGAGAGCAGTCTCTATAATTGTGTTTAAGGCCTGTCAGCCATGACCCACTCTGAGTGCCTGGCTGCCCACAGAAGAAATTTATCTGATTGTCAGTGGAGCTGGATGTCAAGACCCTTGATCCAGTGTTCAGTGTCATTTGAGCACAGAGCTGCTTGTGTTTTGGGTGGCTTGTGTAACACTGCTACAATTGGCTTTTTAATAGTATTTTGTTGATAGTGCAGCTTTGTTTAGCCCCTCTTTTGTCTTGTTTATGAGCTGCTGGAAGTATAATACTTAACTTGATAAGGCTTTTGTAGGGAATCTTTCCCATTTTTTCCTTTTTTCTCTTGTAAATTTAAATTTAAATGCTGCCATTTTAGTTTAACACCATAGGCCTATTCAGCTTATATTTTCTAGGTAGTGGGTTTTATTGTTATTATTTTTATGGCATGCAAGATGCTGATGCTTATTTGCATTCCAATATTATTGTTGTGTACTGTAAATAAAAACTATTCATTGCTACACATAAATATCTTTCACCAGTCTTTTGGGTTACATTTTATTCTCTTTCTCTTCAGGGACCATGCACAAAAAAAACCCTGATCTCATAAGAGAAAAAAAATGTCTTGTACCAGATTTAGCAAAAAGGTATTTTCCATCTGCAAGCCCTGGGAATGTGAGCACAACTTTTCCTGCGGAGGGACGTTGGTTCTTTGGCTTTATATTGCAAAGGTTATTACTCACTGTGTTTCCTTTGATCTCATGATCTCAAATAAAGAGCTTTATGAGGAGGAAATCACTACCTTTGCTTTGTCTAAGCAGGCAAAATCTACCTAAAAGCCCCCACTAAACATTGCTGATAAACAACTTGTTCAGCATGTTCAGCCTGTAAAGGAGAAAAACACACCGCGTTTGTGCCAAACTAGTTTTTTGGTGCAGAAAGACTTGAGAGCTAGACAAGCTGTCTCTTGGCCATAATGGACAACATCTACAGAAGCATGTATTACCTTCAGAAGGCCAAGTGATGGAGAAAACTTGAGGAGTTCCTCGATGACGCCACTGTGTCCTTTCAAAGCTGCTTTGAACAGCGCTGTTGAGCCATCCTTGAAAGACACACGCAAAAAAAATGCAGTTGTTATAAAATTGTTACAAAAGTCACACATCAATTTTCAGTTACTCACTTCCTCAGAAGCTTTTGACTATTTCACATGTTTCCCACCAATAGATAGTCTCCTGTGTTGTTATCCAACTTAGAAACATTAAATAAGGTAACAAGTGTAAGAGTCTGCATGCAATTGTAAATTCAAACCATATGTTAATTTAATTCCAAATCAAAAGTCATTCACGCTAAACTGTTTCTATAAGGAAAGATAGCAGCCTCCTAGTCTTATCTGATGTAATGCTTTCCACACTGATTATCAGCCCTGTTGGGAACAGAGGGCAGAATGGCAGCAATCAATAGTAAAAATCCCTTTTTGTAGACTTTGATGTACTTTATTAGTCCTAAAAGATCAATGTACTTGTCTGTCAGCATCCCGATCAGCACCGCGTAAGAGAAGCACCTTCACCACCTCACCGTGACCCATCTGGGCTGCCATCCACAGGGGGGCGGTGCCATCCTGGAGGATGGACGGATGAGGAGGGGGGTCGCAGATATTGAAGGACATAAGAAGAAGTAGGTGACAAGGACAAGTTGATGTAGGCATGTGAAGAGCTGTGTTTTAAAGAGGTAGAGATGAGCAAGGACATTACCTCCCTTGTGTGGTTGACCTTGGCACCAGATGACAGCAGCTGACGAATCACAGTCACATGACCCTCTTGGGCAGCGAGGAAAAGAGGGGTGGCACCATCCTGCAAAATAAAAGAGTTCTCTCATACATGGGGAAGTATTGTTGTGTGATGATTGGATTGGAATGATTGGAAATCTTTTCAGAAAAGCTTCCAATTAGGCATACAGTACATTAATAAAACATTATTATAACAGTCCACTTTTGTGGAGGAAGGTTGTTTTTCCATGGAACCAAGGATACATAGAGTAATCCTGCCCAGTGTTATTCATGTCTGACTCAGCAGTCTGCAGAAACCTGAGAGGCTAGATTCCAGTTGCTGGGACAATGTGCGCAGCACAGCATCGTGTTTCTGACAGACAGAGAGGCTTAACAGACGGTGAGGGGGTGGTAAGAATGAGAGACTGCAGCTGTAAATGCAAAGATCCTTACGTTCAGCTGGTCATGAACATTGGCTCCATTTTTCAATAGGATGTCCACCACTTTGGAGTGACCATACTGAGAGGCAACAGTGAGAGCTGTGCCACCGTCCTACCACAAAAAAACACAAGGGCACGCATGAATGACAACAACAAAATATGCTAACAGTCAGAGCAGCATCGTCCGTGCTCTGCTGTCTCTTTATCTGCACATTACGCATTCTGAAGTCCGATGATAGCGCTGCTGCATTCTCCATCACACCCAGTGTTATAAAGGCCATGATACACATCATTGCGCCCTGTTGCATACCTTTGTCTGGAATTCAGTGGAGGCACCGAATTCAAAGAGGAGCTTTACAACGTCATGGTGTCCCTGCTGGGAGGCGAAGAACAGAGCGGTAGAACCTGTCTGGAAAGTTAAAAAAAGACATTGTTGTTTACCTCAACTTCACCCTAATGGTGTATATAATCTTTCATGAATCTCTTAAATGAGGAACAAATAAGTGTAAAATTGGACACTTCATGTTGATTTTTATTTGCTGCTGCGTGTGCCCCTGTGTTTTCTTACAAATACAATGCATCTCAAGTATAAAACTAACATCATAGAAACATTTATTCGGCAAAAATAGCTGTACACTTTGTGAAATACAGTTATTTATTTTTGTTGGCAAGACTTAAAAGTGAAAATTGATATAAAATGAATCTATAGCCGGAGGACAGTTAATGTGGAGAGGTGGGAAGAAAACTAAAGTGTAATACAGTTTATTTTGGGAACATGCACCAACCCCACAGCAGCAACTTGCTACAGTCTCTCAGTGTAGCACCAGCTGGTTAGGTAAGTTAGGTAAGATGTAAAACTATCTTGGTGAGTGACTGCCTGTAGGTGAGAGAAATCCACTTATAAACACATCCAAAGGACATTAATTCATAGAATACACTCACTGGCCCCTTTATTAGCTGGGTACAAATGCTTGCTGACACAAATATCTAATCAGCCAATCACATTGCAGCACCTCAGTGCATTTAACCATGCAGACATGATCAAGATGGGCTGGTCTGAGTATTTCAGAAACTGGTGATCTACTGGGATTTTCCCACACAGTCATCTCTTGGGTTTACAGGGAATGGTCTGAAAAAGAGAAAATATCCAGTGGGCAGCAATTCTGTGGGCAAAAACGCCTTGTCGATGTCAGAGGTCAGATAAATTGGCCTGATTGATTTGGGCTGAAACAAAGGCAATGGTAACTCAAATAATCACTTGTTGCAACCAAGGCTGTAAGGATACGCAAAGGTATGCAACATGCTGTGCATCTCTAAACGCAAAACATGCCTACACTTGAAGCAGATGGGCTACGGCAGCAGCAGATCACACTCCTGTCAGCAAAGAACTGGAAATTCAGGCTACATTTTGCACGGCCTCACCAAAATGTGAAAACAGAAGACTGGAAAAACATTGCCTGGTCTCATGAGTCTTGATTTCTGCTGCAACATTCAGAATGTAGAGTCATAATTTAGTAAAAACAACAACAGCTGGCTCCATTCTGCCTTGTATCAATGGTTCAGACTGGTGGTGGTAGTGGTGTAACGGTGTAGAAGATATTTTCTTATAACACTTTGGGTCCCTTAGTACCAACTGAGCTTCATTTAAACACTACAGGCTACCTGAGTACTGATGCTGACCACCATCCCTTTATGACCACAGTGTAACCATCCTCTGATGGCTGCTTCCAGCAGGATAACGCACCATGTCACAAAGCTCAGATCATCTTAAGCTGATTTCTTTAACATGACAATGCGTTCACTGTACTCAAATAGCCTCCACAGTCGCCAGATCTCAATCTGATAGTGCACCTTTGGGATGTGAGATTCATATCATGCATGATTGCATGATGCTATCATGTCAATATCCAGCGCCTTGTTGAATCGATGCCACGAAGAATTAAATTAACTCTGAAGGTGTAACTAATAAAGTGGCCAGTGGGTATATAAAGTGCAATAATTCATGTAATATATTGTTTGATGCTGACAAATGGCAAGACCTTAAGATGTTCTTTACCAGATGGTGCAGTAGCAGTAGTTGGCTTAGCATAGCACAACAACTGCACAAAAGGGTGTCCATGTATGCACACCTCAGCTCAGTAATTAACAGTTACAGGCACAGTGTCCCAGACATGGTTTAAGTCTACTCCTAGACTAAAAACTTTATTGAATTTACAAACTTCACAGTTTTTCTTTTAGTCTGGGAGTAGTCCTAATCCATGTCTGGAAAACTGTCTATATATCTCATTTGTTAATCCTGACAAAAACCCAACTGTAAAAACAACAATTAGTGGGTTTTAAGGAGTTATGTGCCAGACTAATCCCCAGCTGGTTGCAGTGACCGATAGGCAGTCAGTTTCCTTAGCTCAGCACAAAGGCTGGACAAGGGGGTAAAGCTAGCCTGAGTATGCAATCCATCTATCAACAAAGACAGACCCATCAATTAACACCTCTAAAGCCCATTAATTAATATCTTATTTGCTTAATTCTGACAACATAAATAAAAATCTAAAAACTTTACACTGGTTTTTAGCATTTATGTGGCACACTATTTCCTGCCTTTATCTTTTGGACTTTCTCGGAGTATTTAGTTCAGAGCTATCATTGGGTTATTTTCCCAGCATACCTCTCTTTGGTAGTTGATATCGGCTCCTTGCATGATAAGCTCTTTAGCACACTCATAATGGCCGCTGTATGATGCCACCATCAGCGCTGTTGTCCCATACTGGAAAGAAACATGCCAATAATAAATCAGTGGCCTGTTTGCACTATTGCAGTGACTTGCTAAAAAGTGTTGTGAAGGTGAGGATGAAACCACAAAATTCTGCAGATTTCTGGTTTAACATGTGTGTGTGTGTGTGAGAGAGAGAGAGAGAGAGAGAGAGAGAGAGAGAGAGAGAGAGAGAGAGAGCGAAAGAAACGATTAATAAGAAATAAGGATAAGAAATTGTGATGGTACACACATGCACCACAGAGGTAAAGCTTGAAGCTCTCTGTGTTCCTACCACAGGTGGGTTATGGTTAAAGTGTGCATCTGAGCAGCCACAGCATGCAGTGTCCATACACTGTCTCTGCAGTCCGCGTCCACCCGCCCGCTGTTGAGCAGCAACTGAAGCAGAGCCAAGTTCCCCTTCCTCGCTGCCCAAAACACAGCATTAGCCAAGGGTGTTTCTTTCTGGGGGATAAATACACACCACAAAAACTGACCTGAAACTGACCATTATAGCATTAGGCATGCTGAGAATAGACAGTAAGGACAACACAGAGCATCCAGGTGTTACTGTTAAGTGAGGTGATGTGCCTGCAAATGAATGACAGGTGAGTCACCAATCAAGTGTGCAGAATGATCAATAACCATGTTCATCACTTCACGTTAAAGCTCAATTAAAGTTAGCACTTGTCAGACCCTAACTTTTAAACCAAGTCCTCACCTTGAAGTTACTGATGTATTATGAGGACTTGCTTTGTGTCCCCGCAGCATCCGTAATACAAGTATGTAGAGACACGCGCATTCACCTGCACACGGCCCGTTTGATATGCTATTACATCAGCGCACGCGGATGCACGCACACCGAGCTGGACACTATGATCGCACAGGCCAGTAAACAGTTATTCAGACGTCAGATCAACTGTTTCCTTACGGCGCTTACAGTTAAACACAACACGTCCTTAGATAACCCCCCAAATAAACAAGTCTACACTTTAAGAGGAAGCAGGTGTGATCAGTCACCTTATCGCGGCCCTCTAAGGCGGCTGCGTCCACAGAACGATGGATGAAGAAAGCTTGTTTACCTTGAAAGACATCCTGCAGACCTCATTCGTGACTCATAGTTCTTCGTGCGCGCTCATTCATTAGACGAGAGGCTGAGCGCCACTCGCCTGTTTTGCCGCACTGTGTTTGGGTGTTGGCGGCGCCCGATCGTGGACATAATAACGGGGAGGCACTAAGTCAGCTGAGCTCATCCGCTGCAGTGACTCCTGGGTGGGAGGTACACAGAAGGCCATCAGGGGGCACTGCTGTACACACTTGAAACGCAAACTGTATATGAATACAGATTTGTGGCATGAAGCCACGGTAATTACGTAGCTTACATTTACCCAGTACTTAAGTGTAATTTTAAAGCATTTGTGTTTTACTATGCTCCGCTGTGATCTACATTTCTGGAGAAAATATTGCACTTTTTACTGGACTATTGATAAAACATATAAAGAGCTGGTTGTATTGTTAAAAATTAAACATTTCTTCCTAATCATAAGGTCTAAATAGGTTAAACGATTTATTACTATTACTATTAATACTTAATATTTGCATTACACAGATTTTCATAGAAATGAGTAAAGTTTTAAAAATGGGCGGATTAACTTTTAATTAATTAAATTGGCAAAATTAGCTTGTGATTTTTTGGAAGCCAACTTTGAAATTACCAAGTACATAAAAGCAAAAAACAAACAAACAAACAAAAACCAGATAAAGTGTGTATATACAGGTACATATCTATCTATCTATCTATCTATCTATCTATCTATCTATCTATCTATCTATCTATCTATCTATCTATCTATCTATCTATCTATCTATCTATCTATCTATCTATCTATCTATCTATCTATCTATCTATATATATGCCAGTATTTCGTAGGTACATTATCGCTGAGAGTATTCACTCATCCATCCAAATCATTGAATTCAGGTGTTCCAGTCACTTCCACAGCCACAGGTGTATAAACCCTAGGCATGCAGACTGCTTTCTACAAACATTTGTGAAAGAATGGGTCACTCTCAGGAGCTCAGTGAATTCCATTGTGGTGCCATGATGGGATGCCACCTGTGCAACAAGTCAAGAAATTTCCTCGCTAATAAATATTCCACAGTCAACTGTTAGTGGTATTATAACAAAGTGGAAGCAATTGAGAATGACAGCAACTCAGCCACGAAATGATAGGCCACAGAAAATCACTGAGCAGGGTCAGGGGATGTTGAGGCATATAGGTTGCAGAGGTTGCCAACTTTCTGCAGAGTCAATCACTGCAGACCTCCAAACTTCACGTGACCTTCAGATTAGCTCGGGGGGGGGGGGTTCAGGAGTTGGGCTCAGCCCTTTAGGTCCAGTGAAAGGAACTCTTAATGCTTCAGCATACCAAGACATTTTGGACAATTTCATGCTCCCAACATTGTGGAAACAGTTTTCTGTTCCAGCATGACATGGATGAGTGAGTTTGGTGTGGAAGAACTCAACTGGCCTGCACAGAGTCCTGACCTCAACCTGACAGAACACCTTTGGGATGAATTAGCACATTTGCACAAGTATAGTAGCAACAATTTGAAGTCATTAGTTTGCACTTCTATGCCACATCTCAACACTGTTTCCTGATTAATATTTTACATAAAAAACATACAGAATACAACTAGACTATAAAGTTTCTGGTAAAATTGTGGCGGAGTGCTGCTACTCTCATATTTTGTGGTTAGTGTGTCTAGAAAGTTAAAACCTTGAACAAATAAGCAGTTGAAGGATTTGGAGTAACTGAATAAAATCCCTCTACGTTAAGCCCCTGTATTGATCTTGGGGATTTTTACTCTGAAACTTTCTATTTGTGTTTTCATCACAAACTGTTTCAGATAGCAAAAGTCTGCTGCACTCCTTAGTTCACATTTCTAACAAAGAAAAAAGACCCTCAACTTCTGAGACCAAAAATCCAAAATGTCCAAACAGAATACAAATTTATTACTATAAAAATTTAAAAATGAAGCTGAATATGACCATGAAATGCTGCCTAGACAATGATCCCAGTCATGATCAGTCATGGGATCTGCAGGCCGTGGACTTTTAGTTATTATCTACAGTTTACTGTATGCACTTTTATAAGTGACATTCTAAATTGGTCTTACTTTAAATGCAGACATGTTATCCTCAGTATTCTTACATCAATGTATTGGGTTTTTTATTTAAAGTTCCTCTTTCACGAATTGTTTTGGAAAGTTATGTGTCTGGTGTTGTGCTCAATTATAAACCAGTATTTGAGGGATTTACACAATTGCTGCTTTAGCTGTCTCTAAATGATTACAGCACTATTGCCAAGGAGGAGCAGGGAAAGCATCTTATTTTTGTTGACTAATGTCCTTCTCAAGTGCTGTCATGAGTGTTGATTTGGGGATCGACTAAAAGTACAGTAGTAACATGTACTTATAGGCAAGCTTTATAAGGCAGGCTGATATTCTGTTTCTGTGTCACTGTTCCGAGTCGCTCTCAGAATATGGGACCAAAACAGACTCACATGTGTGAAGGTAAGCTGGGCAGAGCTTTTTTATTTCATGTGAAAAGAACAATTAATCTTATAAGGGTCTGTTTTATTTTATATGTTGGCTTGTTCTACAAAAACCCTCAAGTCTAATTTAGATTTTGATTTTGAGGAAATTAACCTTAGTTAAAGTAAGCTCACAGAACACGTTCTATGTTGACTAAATTTATGTTTTGCTTTTGATTGATGATGCTGTTGCAGTCATGGAGCCCCTTGTAATAAAATATTATGAAATTTATGTATTCACAATGAAACTGTGTGATGCTCTGGTCCTCCTAGTCCAGCAGGCCAGCTTTCTGCTGAGAGCTGCTCTGCTCGCTGTCCTGCTGTGTGGCCTGCAGCACGTGCTAGCAGACTCGGATGAGGTTGCCCCGACTGAGTGGGAGATCTGGAAAAGCAGCCATGGCATAAGCTATGATGAATCAGTGAGACAGACTCCACATCTAAAATACTAACAACCACAATAAGTGTACATGTTCTCTAGTTCACGTGACTTTTTAAATTTTATTTATGTGTTTTCTGGATTAACCATTAGGATGACATGCAAAGGAGGACCATCTGGGTGGAGAATAAGCGGATGATCGAAGAAAATAACCAAGGGTTTCTCATGGGGATGAGGACATACAGCATGGCTATGAATAGATATGGAGACCTAGTAAGGGGTAGTGTTTTGCTCTGGTAGAATTTAGTATAAGCGTAGTAGTGTTTTGCTTTAACAAAAAAAGTTATAATAATAAGTTCTGCTAGATTCAGCTACACTCTTTGAATCAACCAGCTCCTGGCTGAAAATATTATTTACCACATAGACAAGAAAATTACCTTAATAATGAAAAAGAAAATTGATTAGTCTAGATTAATTGGTGTACCAAACTGTGAATGCTGTGATTTTTTTTAAATCTGTGTTTTACGTTTGCAGACAAAACAAGAATACCAGATTTTGCAAGGTGCCAGGATAAATGCCCAGTTCGCAAAGAGAGGGAAGGTGGTCTCAGCTCGACGACTGCGTAACAATGCAAAGCATTTAGATGGTTATGTTGTCGACTACAGAAACATGGGTTATGTCACTGGGGTTAAAGATCAGGTAAGACTGTCCTACAATCACTTGAGTGATATATTCAGAATCACAATCAGATCTTTGCTATAAACATTCTTTGCAGGGTTATTGTGGCTCATGCTGGGCCTTCAGCACCACAGGAGCTATAGAGGGACAACTGTACAAGCAGACAGGTCAGCTAATATCCTTGAGTGAACAAAACTTGGTGGATTGTTCCAAAAACTTTGGTACCTATGGCTGCAGCGGTGCCTGGATGGCCAATGCTTACGACTATGTGGTCAGCAACGGGCTGCAGTCGACAGATACCTACCCATACACCTCAGTGGTGAGGCTTTGCTGGCTTATGCTTCATCACAAAAATAGGAAACGATTCTGCAGGCACGCTGTTAACATTTATTTCTCTTAACAGGACACCCAACCCTGTTTCTACGACAGCAGACTTGCAGTTGCACATATCAGAGACTACAGGTTTATTCCCCAGGGAGATGAGCAGGCTCTGGCTGACGCACTGGCAACTGTTGGGCCCATTACAGTTGCTATTGATGCAGATCATTCAAGTTTCCTGTTTTACAGCTCAGGTTAACAGCCTTAAAATACTTGCACATGTATAGTAGCATTATGTAGTCTTTGGCAAGAAGAGTTTTTTTTTTTTTTTTTTTTTTTAAGATTCAGAGGTGCTATAATCAACATTTCTAGATTAACAAAGCTGCATCAATATGAAAGGAGTGACAAAGTGCAACTTTGTTCAGTGTTTCTGTTCTCAGCAGCTGTTTTCAGCACCAAAGCTGTGACAATCCCACTGGATATCCAGCACTAACAGGCAGACAAACAGAGTTAGCAACTCTCTTGGGAACACAGTAAAGCTTTTAGTAGCTAAAGATCCGGATAGTCCTCTCAAGAGTTGGTGGAGATTGAAGTCAAAGTTAAAGAGGACCTATTATGCTCCATTCCAGCTCCATATTTTTATTCTTGGACTCTAATTGAGTAGCCCTAAATGATTAATAGTTCAAAATAATCCTTATTTATCTTATACTGGTGCTTCAGTTCATTAAATGTCTGGGAAAAAAAAAGATGATTTAAGCTCGTCTCCCTTACAGGTCAGCTTCACTTTAAATTAACGTTATTCTGAGTTGCCTGCACCTCGCAAACATGAAATGTGAATAGCAGGTGGGTTGGTCTTTTTGTCATGACAGCAGTGTTATTGGCAGGATGAGGATCCAATTGCAGACTCGGGAGGCAGGCGTAAACTCAAACCAGGCAGCTTTATTACTAACCTCACTCAAAAAAGGACATAAGCAGGACTAGCCTTTCACAAGGTGGATAATCCAAAAAAAAAACAAGAACTCTTCAGGCAGCAAGAAACAGAGAACGCACCACCAAGAGAGGTGACTCAACAAAGGGTAATGGGAAACCCACACAATATATACACAAGGTAATGAGGGTAGTGGAAACAGCTGGGGAAGTTGAGATACAGGAAGCAAAACTAAAAGAACAGCACAAGGAACAACAGCTCACCAAAATAAAACAGGAAGTGCTAAACAGGGAGGACATAGACACATGAATGCACTAAACACAGGGTCTTGACACATAAGGAAGGAACACCAGAAGGATGAACTAAACCACAACACTAAAAATTGAAAACACAATTATGTATATTTAAACGGAAAATATACAAGTAACAATATAAGCATAATGCAAACCATGGATCTTATAGAATAATTAAATAAGTAAAACAGACCCAAGAATAGAGAGAGAAAAAAAAGCAACTTGAAAAATCGGAGCTTATTTTCACAGGGATTGTTTGCATATAAGCTGACCTCATATTTAAAAATTTGGGCATTTTTACAACAGGAAGCCACCACTATAACAGTATATACATATATGACAAAAAATAAGGATACCCACACTATGTCTATTTTAAAGGACTTCAAACTAATAGGAATACTACTAGCTTGGTAACAGTTTTTGTATTCTGAGTTAAGGGTTATTGTGTGTCAGTATTGTGTTTTCAGTTTGTTTTTGCTTCCCACAAATTTAAAACAAAATCAGTTAATTTAGGTTCATATATTTACAGGAATATATGACGAGCCCAGCTGCAACCCCAACAATCTGAGTCATGCAGTGCTGCTGGTTGGCTATGGCTCAGAAGAAGGCCAAGACTACTGGATCGTCAAGAACAGGTTTGTTCAATACAGTAGAAAGAAAAAACACAACATTTAACAAAACCTCACACTTTTTATCACATAACAATTTCTCTCTCTTTTTTAATAGTTGGGGGACCGGCTGGGGTGAAGGCGGTTATATGCGAATTGTCCGGAATGGCAGAAACACTTGTGGCCTCGCCAGCTATGCCTTGTACCCTATTCTATGATTTGGTGAGATGCGGTAGTGCTAAGGCTACCCTCTTCCACTGGACTTCATCTCCAGAAAACAACAGTCAGTGCTCATACAGCCCAAGCCGCCTCTGTACTCCTATCATCCATATTTTCTGAATCTTTCTGACAGTTAAGTAACTATTTATGAAAAGATTGATAGAAGCCTTTTATAATGAACACATTGCTTCTCTCAGGGATGTTAAACACACACAATCTTTGTAAGCTACATAATCAACAAGCCTTCTAAATGTTTTTACTGATTGAGCAGACGTCCAAAATATGAAAAAAACAACCCTGCATTCAAAAATTAGGACTATTTAACTATGGACAGAAGTAATAACACTCTTTCACTTAAAATTTTTTTGTTTTTAAGGGATGCAACCCTGTTTCCAAAAATGTTTCGGCATTGAGCAGAATGCAGTGACTTGTAAATCAAGCACAAATATGTTATATCATGTGTTGAAGCTGAGAACTGTTATTGCTTTTTGAAAAATGTATGCTTGTTTTAAACTGGATGCCAGCATCACCTTTCGAATTCCCAGATTTTGATGCATAATTTGAGCAATTCAAAAGTTCAGAGCTGCCTTTGGCAGTTTCACTGAGTGGCAAGCGCACCAGTTCAGATTTGAAATCTTGCTGTGTTGCATTATGTACAGAATGTAGTCTTACCTGTAACAGGCTTCCTATAGATGGCAGTATTGCTCCAAAACCTTTAGATGTTGTTCAGAATTAGTGGCGCCTCAGCCATGTGCAAAAATGGCCCTCCTTATCATCATAGATACTGGCTTCTTCTTCTTCTTTTTGCTGCACCCCTTTTCAGTGTGACCTTCATTCATAGACTTTATGTAAAAGATAGATGTAGCTTCTGAGTCTAAAAAGTGATGCCAGAGTAGAAGTGCCTTAAATCTAAATTAATTCTCTCTAACAGCCAGCAGGGGGTGACTCTTTGAAAAGAAGTTTTTAAAAGAAGTCCAGGTGTATAGATGGCAATGGGGGGAAGTGGCTCCCTTGTTTTGTGACATTCAGCTGATGGGTTTATGGAAGAATACAACCTGGTGTTCATTTTGTAAATTATGCCCCATTTAAACCAGGACTTGCAGTTAGGTGGATCTATCTTGTGAGTGACAAGTTGCTACCCTGTGAGAGTGCAGTGTCAGATCTGTCCCGCACTCATGGCTTTTGCTTTCAAAACACCAGGATGGCTCCAAGATCAGGATTTTCATACCAGGCTTCACTAATCAATGAATGACATCATGGCGACTATGTCCATCTTTTGCGTACAGTCTGTATCTGGCTTTGTCTATCCAACAGTGCTATTCCACAAGTTAAGTCTTGCTTTAATGAATGAGAAATCATTTGTCATTAGGCTACCATTACATATACTAACATATTAATTTTGTAGACTACACCATATAAAGTATATCAGGGTACCCTGTGTAAACAATGCTAGTCAGAGTTTGCTGAAAATTAAAAATAAATCTGAGCCTTATTTGAATTGTCAGAGCAAATAAAGCTTTTATATCTGTAATTTCTTTTCTTTGATATTTGTGGTACTCCTGTTTGCTATAATAAACTATATTCCATCAGTTCAGCAGTTGTTAACAAAGTGATTTCTTCTAAATGTATGTGACACTTGTTTTACACCTTGTCTGAATGAACAGTTTACACAGAGTACTGATATCACGTACAGTACTGGCGTCTTTAAATTGAATCTTGAATGCCGTAATGTGCAACCACACCTCACTGAACTTTGGCCTAACCGCACAAAGTCATGCATGTATTTACACTCACGATCACTTATACAGGCTGGCTTTTCTGTAAGTCTCTCCCACAAAAAGCTCCAAGGTTAGCTGGAAGCTCCCTCCTAGGCGGGAGGATTTTTTTCTACATTCACAGGGCTCATCGAAAAGGCTCACAATGCAGCAGGCTACATCTTGGCTTTGCATTGCAATGCAGATGTTTTTGCTCTGCTTTGCTCCAAGTTGTCCCTCTGCTCAGAAATACCCAAAGTGTTGGCACGATAGACACGCTCAGATCCGTCAGAAGCAACACAGCATGAAAACGTTCTGTGATCCTTCGTTCAGCAACCAGACAGCAGGTGCTGTCACTCAGGTAACGCAGCTGTTTGGTTTTTTTTTGCTTATCTGTTGTTCATAGATTTTTTTCCTTCTTATTTTTTACACTTTTGTTTGTTATTAGATCATGTGCTGTGAAACAAAACAAGGTCAAGAAATCACAGTGACTCAATGTTTCTGATCTGAGGACATAAAGTTACTATTAAGACTTACTTACTTATTCTAAGCTCAGTCCTAAGTTCCCAGACCTTCACTTGTTTATATAATAACCTTTTGCATGCCCCTTTTTATCTTGCACAGGCTCTTTAGTGTTTGTCTGTACTGTACGTCACACACTACTTTAAAGCAAATACCAGTGCAGGCACAGGATTCACACTTTGTAGAGTTGTAGATTGTGATAATGCATTACTTTAAAGTAGGTCAATTAGCCTTGATGTTTTTCCTTATGGTAACTGCCCCCACGGTCGACCGTTCAGCTCTGTGTCGTTACAGAAGTGCAGTTCTGGCTTCTATAGAGAGTGGGCCGGACCGAACAGAGGCCAGTGTGTGCCATGCAGCTGCAACGGACTCTCCAATGAGTGCGATGAGCGTACAGGGCATTGTGTGGTTGGTGTTCACTCAGACACACACATACACATGAACACACAGAAAGACAACAACTCAGGCTCAAGTGATGTCTCTCGTGCTCAGAAACAACATTACAGCAGACTTCAGTGTTGTAGCATTTGTGGTCATGCTGCTGGGCCAGATGGAAATTGTGCTGCTTTTGTTCTGTTTGACCTTTTGTTGTTTTAACTGACCCGCAGAAATGTCAGTTCAACACTACCGGGGATCGCTGTGAGCGTTGCAAAGAGGGTTATTATGGAAATCCAGCGAACAGAACCTGTCGTGCCTGTCCATGTCCCCTTACAGAGAACAAGTCAGTGTGTGTTCATTTCCTACAATGCCTCCACAGAGTTTTCCTTTTTCTTGTTTCGCACGAATATAAAGATCTTCTCTGTTTGTTTTAGTTTTGCTTTGGCCTGTCTGGATGTTGGCTCAGGAGTGGTCGAATGTTTGTGTAAACATGGTTACAGTGGAGCCAGATGCGAGAGGTTAGATAACATCACCAGACTACGTTTACATCCTCTTTAGTGCGGCAAAACATTATGCACTAATCCCCAGTCCTCATCCTCATTTACTCTTCCTGTGTTTTTTTTCCCTTTTAAGATGTGCATTTGGTTATTATGGTAATCCACTGGTGCATCGAGGCATCTGCAAGCCCTGCAACTGCAAGGAGAATGGTTTGAACAAGTGTGATTCTCTGACTGGAGGTGACTAGTTACACGATAAATAAATAAATAATAACTAATAAATAACTAAATTAATTAATGAATACAATAAAATAAAAGAAAGGTTAAAAAAAAACAAAAAAACAACCTTGGTCCCTTTGTGCCTGAAGAGCAGCTGTGCTAACTCCAGACTTCAGTTTGTAATGCATCTGTTACGTGTCATCTCCAAGTAGCTGAGAAAATAAGCGAAATAATTTCGAGTGAATACGTTGCTGAAGGACACTGTCTGCAGTCACTGAGCTCTGAGACACTGAATGTGACCTCCAGTGGTACACAGTGTCTGGTTGTGGTGTATTTTGCTTTGATGAACTTCTGTTTTCAAATTTTCCTCATATTACCGGTTGGTGTGCTCCTTAGTTGAAAGCATTTTCTTACTCTTTTTTTAATTTGATATAATTTGATCAAATTGATTTTAGTCCAATTTTATTTATTGATTTAGTTTTGGTCGGTTGCTGTTTGTTTTGGTTGTTTGATTTCATACAACTTATTATTACATATCTTTGTAGGCTGCGCATCCATAGGGGCCTCTATCCAGTGAATGAAAATTCATTTTTAGCTATAGGTGGTACAGTATATTCATTTTGCATTGTTCCTATTAGACAAACTGATTTAATTTGCAGCAGTATTCACAGACTTGACACAACACCTGAAGTGGACTTAATGTGATGAGATCCACTTTACCATTTTTTCCTTTCGACAGAGTGCATCACACCTGGTAACAGCAGCTGCGGTGATCACTGCGATGGTGGGTCCGTGCTGCAAATTCACCTGACAATCATGTTTTGACCTACAAAACTAAGACTCACTAACTACATTTTTGTGTTTTATCTTCCTTTTACTGACAGAGTGTGACAGCTGTACTCACACTTTGCTTGTTGACTTGGAGAAGAAGGCTGTTGATCTGGTTTACCTGAAACAGCAGCTGCAGAACAGCAGTTATAATCCCGTATCACGGTCTAGTCTGAACAACCTGGAGGCTGACATATCTGAAGCAAAGGTACCAATTCATGGAGGGGAGAGGTGTTTTTCTGAGTAATTACACTGGCCCTCTGAACATTTGCCATAAAGGACTTGAGGAAAATAATTCACTTCCAGATCATCCAGCAACATTTCCCCAAGTTGCAAAGTACTTTTTATCTAATGTTTCCTAGATCCAGATGAGGAGGTACGGTACTGCTGTGAGACTCCTGAATCCAAAGGTTGAACAGCTTGAGGCAGATGTGGCTGTTGACAGATACGACTTGTATCAACTCATTGATGAGGTACCTGGGGTGAA
The DNA here is from genome assembly GCA_024447675.2 of Pterophyllum scalare. Taxonomy (NCBI): domain Eukaryota; kingdom Metazoa; phylum Chordata; class Actinopteri; order Cichliformes; family Cichlidae; genus Pterophyllum; species Pterophyllum scalare. The sequence continues at coordinate 177,495 of JAMQGT020012852.1, read as the reverse complement.
TTTTCCCACATTAATCAAAATGAAACTCAGCCAAGAGTTTGATGGATTACTGTAATTTTTGGATTTTGAATTGTAAATATAAACTAAAATTTGAATACTGCAGGAAAATTGCCTTCAAATGTCAGGCAGAAAACCGACAGGAATCACCCACAACTTTCCCAGCTCCTTGTGTTGATTTATTAATACAAGCTTTCCAAAATTTTACCAGAACCTTCACATTGCACCATATTTGAAGAAGGTCCTGGAGTCTGCAAATGAAACTAAATTAAAGGCAGAAGATCTCTTTGAAGCTGGCCTTCTTCTCACAACAATACACGGTACATCTCTGAAATATGAAAATGTTTGTTCTCTTCTGAATGTGGACTTGGATTATTCCTAACTCTAATAATTTCTGGTCAGTGATATCAGGTAGACCGGCAGATCTTGCCCGCCTCTCCTGTCAAAGACCTTGTGACACTTGTTAATGAAACTGAATTGCCTGTTCTGTCAAAGTGGGCATCAGCCCCAGGTATATCATTAATGGCACTGTCTCTGCTCTCGTCAGATCTGATAAAGCAGCTAACTGAGGTGAAACCTGAAGATTCAGTTTCTCTCTCTGAAAAGGACAAAAGATGGATGATGGAGGAGGAGGCTCAGTGCACAGCGCAGGAAATGAGAGGCAGAGGCTGCACTGCTCAGAGGGACAAAGCAGGCAACGAGCAGGACGAGACGCACAAATGTCAGAGATTTTTTCTCTTCAGCATAGAAATTAAAGTATGCTTATAAGGAGAGAGAGTGAGGCTAGGTTGAACATGGACACACTGGCATTCGGTCCTGTGAATACAAACCATGTATTTTATGTCAAGCAGAAATTATTCAATAAAGACCAGACCCCTTTGACCAACTGAGAGCTTGCCAACTTTTCACATAAGGAATAACAGCATATAGATTTACCTGACATTTTAAGAGATACAATTTTTTTTTTAGATAACCAACTGTTATCTCTGTTTACTAAATATGCAGCATATCAGCTGGAATCAGAGAGGAACAGCTGGATCTGTCCAAATGTAAAAACACCCTCCAGTGACTTGAAAGGCAACTACTTCATACTGTAATGTTCTCTTCCTCTGGTTTACCGTATTTATTCTGAGATAGGTAGCCAGCTGCCGCATGTAGCATCATACTAAATGGCTGGATATAACCATCCATCCACAGATAGCAGAATTATTCTTGTGAAAATATCAGGCCCAGTATGCTTCCTTGGACTGACCTATATTTTCACATTTGGGGTTATTCTAGCTATCCAGTGTTGACTGACTGCCAGCAAAATTAATCTGTGTGCGTGCAAATCAAATATTCTGGATGTGGAGATAGCACTGACTTTCATGCTGTATGTGACCCAGGCTCTGGTCATTTATTGAGCCAGAGAAAACACAAATATGTGGCAGAAATGTTACTGATTCTTTTTTTTTTAATGAACAGAAGACCAATCAGTTAAACCACTGCAAAAATAACACCGCAGAACAATAGTTTCAAAATTTATTGAGATATTGTTCAAATTAGAGTTTGAAGACAGTCTTTGGTCCCTGTCCAATATCTCTAAAATCTAAATTTTCCATATTTTCCTCAGTGTTAGACCTCATCAGCAACGACGTGATGGTTCCTACAAAAATGAACCAATTCATTCTGATTCAGAGCACAGACTCTCTCATGGCCATGGATGCTGCTGCGAGGGAGGTGGTCGAGCTGCTGTTGAACGCAGAGGACACAGTAGACAGAGCGCATGGTCTTAACCTCAAGAGTCACACCACCCTGCAGCATCTGCAGGTAATCAGAGTGAAAGCTGTCACTGGGCATGTCATACATTTCTGATGACACTGCTATATCACTCATCATTTTTCAGGCTCTTAAAGCTCAGCTGGATAATGAACAAAGCACTCTCCCTCCTGTGACTGAAATGACTAAAGATCTGCTAAAGAACATCGCCGGCATCATTTCAGTGCTTGAGGAAATCAAAAATGTAAGCAGGCATATTTTTCATAACTTCTGGGAAATGCTGGACTTAGCAATTAAAGTTTATTGGGTTTAAATGGCAGGAATTTGAGAATCAATCAGCTCAGTTGGATGGTGCCAAGCCAAAATTCTTTAAGAAGTTAAACAACAGCTTCCAAATGATGGCAAAGGTGGAAACTATAACCAAGGCAGAAGAACGTGCAGAAGAGCTCAACAGAGCGGCAACAGAACTACAACAGTGAGAACAAATAAAGAAGTGGGATGGATTTAGATTAGATTACCCTGAGTTTCTTGTTTACAACAATACATCATTTTGGATGTTTTAGCAGAGTGCTTCATACCACTACCAACGGCACCTCACTGGGCAGCCTTCTGGCTACAGGGGCCTATGACAGCATCATTAATGCAGTAGGAATGGCTGAGAAGGCAGCAAATGAGTCCAAAAAGACTACTGGTCAAGCCTCAAAGGTAACTAGTAAGGGTTAATGAAAACAATGAAAAAAAGTGTTTATTAAAAATATTTATGTAATTCTTCAATGTTGAACTAGGATGTGAAGAAAGCAGGTCTGGTCAGCAGGGCTGAACAGCTGAAAAATGTTTCAACTCATCTATGGAGAGAAGCCAGTAACACTCAGAGTCACCTTAAAAGTCTGTGAAATATTCTGTGTATCAGTTATATTTAGTTTGAATGTGCAAAATCAAAAGTAATTTTTTATGTCCTTTTGAACAGTGCTGTCGAGTACAGCAAACACTCACAGGAATCGTGTAAAAAAGCAAAAGAAAAAAGGGGAATCGCTGAGAATGGACACCTCAGCCATTGGTGATAGCCTCAAAAAGATCAGAAGAGGTCTGTGGAGCACTTGAAATTTGAATTAGAGAAGAAAAGAAATGTCAGATTATTTATTGTACCTGTATATGTATATTTTTCTTTTCTTTTTTTTAAATTTCAGAGGACACAGCAGTACTGATAGGGTCTGTGAGAAAGGCTGCCTCTGCTGCCAACTCTGCAGTCAGTAATGCAAATGAGAGACTGAGACATATCAATGAGGAAGTGGGAAGAATAACTTCAACAAATATCAGTGTGAATATAGATGATATATTGACTGATGCAGACCAGGCTGGTAAATATTTAATGGTGGAAAACATACACTTTACTTACATTTACAGTGCCTTGCGAAAGTATTCGGCCCCCTTGAACTTTTCAACCTTTTGCCACATTTCAGGCTTCAAACATAAAGATATAAAATTTGAATTTTTTGTGAAGAATCAACAACAAGTGGGACACAATCGTGAAGTGGAATGAAATTTATTGGATGTGTCAAACTTTTTTAACAAATAAAAAACTGAAAAGTGGGGCGTGCAATATTATTCGGCCCCTTTACTTTCAGTGCAGCAAACTGACTCCAGAAGTTCAGTGAGGATCTCTGAATGATCCAATGTTGTCCCAAATGACTGATGATGATAAATAGGATCCACCTGTGTGTAATCAAGTCTCCGTATAAATGCACCTGCTCTGTGATAGTCTCAGGGTTCTGTTCCATGTGCAGAGAGCATCATGAAGACCAAGGAACACACCAGGCAGGTCCGAGATACTGTTGTGGAGAAGTTTAAAGCCGGATTTGGATAAAAAAAAAGATTTCCCAAGCTTTAAACATCTCAAGGAGCACTGTGCAAGCAATCATATTGAAATGGAAGGAGTATCAGACCACTGCAAATCTACCAAGACCCGGCCGTCCCTCTAAACTTTCATCTCAAACAAGGAGAAGACTGATCAGAGATGCAGCCAAGAGGCCCATGATCACTCTGGATGAACTGCAGAGATCTACAGCTGAGGTGGGAGAGTCTGTCCATAGGACAACAATCAGTCGTACACTGCACAAATCTGGCCTTTATGGAAGAGTGGCAAGAAGAAAGCCATTTCTCAAAGATATCCATAAAAGTCTCATTTAAAGTTTGCCACAAGCCACCTGGGAGACACACCAAACATGTGGAAGAAGGTGCTCTGGTCAGATGGAACCAAAATCGAACTGTTTGGCCACAATGCAAAACGATATGTTTGGCGTAAAAGCAACACAGCTCATCACCCTGAACACACCATCCCCACTGTCAAACATGGTGGTGGCAGCATCATGGTTTGGGCCTGCTTTTCGCCAGCAGGGACAGGGAAGGTGGTCAAAATTGATGGGAAGATGGATGGGGCCAAATACAGGACCATTCTGGAAGAAAACCTGTTGGAATCTGCAAGAGACCTGAGACTGGGACGGAGATTTATCTTCCAACAAGACAATGATCCAAAACATAAAGCCAAATCTACAATGGAATGGTTCACAGATAAACGTATCCAGGTGTTGGAATGGCCAAGTCAAAGTCCAGACCTGAATCCAACCGAGAATCTGTGGAAAGAGCTGAAGACTGCTGTTCACAAACGCTCTCCATCCAACCTCACTGAGCTCCAGCTGTTTTGCAAGGAAGAATGGGCAAGAATTTCAGTCTCTCGATGTGCAAAACTGATAGAGACATACCCCAAGAGACTTGCAGCTGTAATTGCAGCAAAAGGTGGCGCTACAAAGTATTAACGCAAGGGGGCCGAATAATATTGCACGCCCCACTTTTCAGTTTTTTATTTGTTAAAGTTTGACATATCCAGTAAATTTCATTCCACTTCACGATTGTGTCCCACTTGTTGTTGATTCTTCACAAAAAATTCAAATTTTATATCTTTATGTTTGAAGCCTGAAATGTGGCAAAAGCTTGAAAAGTTCAAGGGGGCCGAATACTTTCGCAAGGCACTGTAACAACAAAATATCCGGACTCACTTTTTAGATTCCTTAATCATATTCTTGCAGTTAAAACATCATCATCATTTGATGGTTTTATGCGTCGTGTGTTGTCTATGTCTGTGTCAGTGAGGAGCTTCAACAAAGCATTCCCTGTGATGAGTGACAAGCTTGCACAGGTCAAAGCCTTTGGCAGGAAGACGTCTCCTAAACCTAACATGACCGAAAGCATCCAGAGAATCAAGGACATCATTGAGGAGACAAGAAACTTTGTTAACATGGTAAAGTTTTCCTTTCGTTTTAAGTTATTTTGTTTTTTCTCCTCGATTGCCTTTTCAGACCTGATTTAAAGCTGCAACAATCTGACTTTTTGCGACAGTACTATGTGGATGGGAAATGTGCAACTTGCAGGCTGAGCGTCCTGAGGCTGTCAGCTGTCTCTGCAGGTTTCCTCATCTCCATGGGACTTTGTAGCATCCTTAAGTTTTCTGTTTTCTTTTTCTGGGTCACAACTCTCTTTTAGTTTAGGCTCAACATTCTCACAGCAATGCTTTCTGTCACAGCAGCTGTTAGTGGGAGAAAGTGTTTATGCCACGCTCACGCCACATCTGTGGGAGGCTAGTGACAGGAACGATTCTGGCGTTTAACGCTTGCGAGCATCCTTGTCCTGTAACTGATGATGGCAGCTGCAGGTTTCATTGTGCTGCTGCTTCACTCTCACTCTTGGTTATCCCAGCTGTCTGATCAAATACAAACTAGCAAAGCTAAAACTAATAGTTAATACAAGGTTAAATTATATTTATGTAAAGCTTATTCAGTAGTGATATTAGGCTCAACAGTGAAATGATAATTAGAAACATTTGTAAGGTAGTTATATTATAATGTGTTACTTTTTCAGTAGTTTTTGTAATTTAAAGGAATGGCAAACTATATGATATCAAATCACTGTATCATAGCTAATAAGAAACAGTTACACTTACATCCTGATGACAAAAGACCTTGATGATCATTTAGAAAATGTAGAACCTACACCTTACAGATGTGAATAGATGGACCAGATATTTGTTATACTTTAACGGTTAATATTGACTTAAACTGTTGCGTAACCATTGTTTGGGCATTGTTTTGGATTGCTAACATATTACTCTGCGAAATGACCGATTTACTGGTGGTTCAATATTATCAGCTGATATTAGCTATTGGTTGATCGACTGGTATTGGCATTTATATTGGTCAGTAAATGAAAATTTTAAAAGCAAAGAGATGGGAGAAACACCCTTCAGCCATGTTGTGAGTGTTGATGTTGCATAGTTTGCCCACTAGAAGGCATTCGTGTTTACAAACACATTAACCAGCTGATTTGGGCAGTGTGACTGAGCAAATAATTAAGAATGCATAACAAATGTTGGGGAAATCTATGTTTTGTGTGTCTGAAAGAATAAAGAATCAGCTGATATATCAGAATATTTGGATTTTTAAAATCCCCAAATATTGTTATCAGTATTAGTCTTAAAAACCGGTCAGGCTCTAATCTTCATAAACTTAAGCTGATGTTTATAACACCTTGTAAGTGCTTTGTAATGCGTACATTTAACTGACTGATGTTTACAATAATTTGTTACTTTTTTTACTAAATGCTTCATAATTTATTATGATATTTCTAATACAATTAATAACATAAATTATAACATTAATACATTCTAATTATATATATTATAATGTCATTTTTTTGTTAATAGTAATATAATTATCAGTTTACATGTAATTAGTCATATTTTGTGGTCCAAAAATCCAAGCATTTAATACAAGGCAAGCGGTCATGCAGGGATAGGCAAACGACAAGTTCCAAAAAAATTGGCTGAATTTAAATGTAAGCTATGATTAATATAACATTTATTTCCTTTATTTATTCCCAAAGTTGAGAAATTACTGTCTTACAGCTGCCAAAATGTGAAAAACCGCCTAGCTTGATAGAATAAATGTAATTTAATGACCTAAGACAGCTCAGAAAACTCAAACAAATGCACAAAAGGTAAATTTACATTAAAAATCAAAAAAACAAAACAAAAAGCTCAAATACTAAGAAAACCAAAATCCAATATACACTCAACAAATCAAAACTAATTATGAACTTGGAAAAATAAATAATAACAATGCATAAAATTGAAATACTTGACTTCAAGAAGCCAGTCTGGCAACAGGCACATGAACAGCAGGTGGCGTATTTGCTAGGCTAAGTGATTAGCTGGTTGAAGACAAGTGGCACAGAAAGCTGGAAGAGAACAGAGTGGAAGCAAAAGTAACTGAATTACAACAAACAAACAAACAAGCAAACAACAAAGCAATGACATGTACAAACAAAATGATTTTAAAATGAACAAGGCCAAGATTGGTGAAATAGGTTCATGTTTTTATCTACCAGCCAGGAGAATAGCAGCAGCATTTTGGGCTGCCAGCAATCGTAATAGCGCCTTCCCCGATCCGGTGTATAAAGAACTGCAATAATCCAATCTGGATGTGGTAAAAGCATGGATGCTCTTCTCAGGTTATTAAAATAAAAAAGGGGTTTGACTTAGAGTTAGAAGTCTTAGCTTTGATGACAGATTTAATCGGGATTTCACTTAAATTCCCACTGAGAGTGAGTTTTAACCTCAGATAAACAGCATTTTAAGGAGTTGACTGAAGGGTTGGTGTCTGGTTTCAGAGCAAAGATATATTATTTTTAGATATGGAACTCAGGAAGCAGCATGTAAAACAGAACAGGGCCAAAGATGGACCCTTGTGGTACTTTATGGGCCATGCTTTAGAACAATAGGCACCAATACTAACGGGGCAAACACCTGTTAATCAGATATGACTTTAACCAATTTAGAGCAGCAGCACCGTGGATATCAGTACATCGCTGAAGACAGGAAATTAATACTTCATGATCCACTTTACCAAATGCAGCAGTAAGATGAAGTAATAAAGAGAATAGCTGAGCAATCAGCATTGGCAACACAATATATCACTAAAACCACTTAAAAGTTCAGATATATGCATGGTCATGTACAGGGGTTGGACAATGAAACTGAAACACCTGTCATTTTAGTGTGGGAGGTTTCATGGCAAAATTGGACCAGCCTGGTGGCCAATCTTCATTAATTGCACATTGCACCAGTAAGAGCAGAGTGTGAAAGTTCAATTAGCAGGGTAAGAGCACAGTTTTGCTCAAAATATTGCAATGCACACAACATTATGGGTGACATACCAGAGTTCAAAAGAGGACAAATTGTTGGTGCATGTCTTGCTGGCGCATCTGTGACCAAGACAGCAAGTCTTTGTGATGTATCAAGAGCCACGGTATCCAGGGTAATGTCAGCATATTACCAAGAAGGACGAACCACATCCAACAGGACTAACTGTGGACGCAAGAGGAAGCTGTCTGAAAGGGATGTTCAGGTGCTAACCCGGATTGTATCCAAAAAACATAAAACCACAGCTGCCCAAATCACGGCAGAATTAAATGTGCACTTCAACTCTCCTGTTTCCACCAAAACTGTCCGTCGGGAGCTCCACAGGGTCAATATACACGGCCAGGCTGCTATAGCCAAACCTTTGGTCACTCGTGCCAGTGCCAATCGTCGGTTTCAATGGTGCAAGGAGCACAAATTTTGGGCTGTGGACAATGTGAAACATGTATTGTTCTCTGATGAGTCCACCTTTACTGTTTTCCCCACATCCGGGAGAGTTACGGTGTGGAGAAGCCCCAAAGAAGCGTACCACCCAGACTGTTGCATGCCCAGAGTGAAGCATGGGGGTGGATCAGTGATGGTTTGGGCTGCCATATCATGGCATTCCTTTGGCCCAATACTTGTGCTAGATGGGCGCGTCACTGCCAAGGACTACCGAACCATTCTGGAGGACCATGTGCATCCAATGGTTCAAACATTGTGTCCTGAAGGCGGTGCCGTGTATCAGGATGACAATGCACCAATACACACAGCAAGACTGGTGAAAGATTGGTTTGATGAACATGAAAGTGAAGTTCAACATCTCCCATGGCCTGCACAGTCACCAGATCTAAATATTATTGAGCCACTTTGGGGTGTTTTGGAGGAGCGAGTCAGGAAACGTTTTCCTCCACCAGCATCACGTAGTGACCTGGCCACTATCCTGCAAGAAGAATGGCTTAAAATCCCTCTGACCACTGTGCAGGACTTGTATATGTGTCATGATCCTGGGCCGGTGGCCCAGCGTTATGTTTTGTATTTAGGTCTGCGTCCTTGTCTTGTGTCAAGTCTGCGTCTCTGTTCCCCTGTGTCACTTCCTGTTTTCTTTTGACAGTCTCGTGTTCCTTGTGCTTTGTGTTTAGTTTACTTCCCCCTGTATCGTTAGGTTCATTTGTTTCACCTGTTGTCCCCTGGTGTGTTCACTTGCCCTAATCCCCTTGTGTGTATTTAAGCCCTTGGTTTTCCTTTGTTCTTGGTTCGGGTCCTCGTCTGTTCATCTGTGCGATGTTGGCTGTGTGTTCTGTTTTTGATGTTTTGAGTAGTTTTGAGTATAGTTTGGTGTGGTTTGTGTAGCTGGCCCTGCCCAGCCGTTTAAATAAAAGAGTGTCTAACACACGTCCGCTCTCGTCCTGCGTCCTGCTCTGGGGTCCTCCCTGCCTTGCCTGCACCAGCCGTGACAATATGTCATTCCCAAGACGAATTGACGCTGTATTGGCCGCAAAAGGAGACCCTACACCATACTAATAAATTATTGTGGTCTAAAACCAGGTGTTTCAGTTTCATTGTTCAACCCCTGTATGTTCATTTTAAAAGCATCCATTTTGTGTTATGCTTTGTGTTTTTTCTCTCTTTGTGTGCTCCTTACAAAGACAGCTCATTTGGCCTTGGAGTGTGCAGATCTTATCTTTAGCCTTAAATTTGTTTTGGGCAAAAGAAGGACAGGGCACACAAGTCGGATTTTATTTTGGCTTGATCTGTAGACAAAGCTAGAAGTATTTTCCCCTATTGGTCAGCAGTAACAAGGCAGCCAATTATGGGAAACGGAAGGTTTTCCAAAATAGTTGCACATCCCAGACAGTACCATGGCTCGCTCTACCCTGTTTCTTCTCTGAAGATAAGGGAAAGCATGCTCAGGTCCTGTGTGTGTATGAAAGACATAACCAAACTCAAAACAACTGCTCTCTTCAAAATCACTTTATCAGTGTAGCCAGAGACACGTGACTAATCTCTTGTCTCTGAGTGCTCTCAGGAAGTTTGAGGTACGTGCTATGGCTTTAAATGAATTCAAAATAACAACACTAGTGGTGAGTCAAAATATTAATTTACCAGGTCAAAATTATGAGATAGAAAATCAAAATTTTTAACTGAAGAATACAGAGGTGTAATTTAAAGAAAGTGTAATATAGGTGAAGGATCTTGTTTTACTGCCGTGTTAGATGTTTGAAGGTTTAACACTCTGCTTGTTAAAGAACTTTTTAAAAATCTTTTTTCCAGCATCAGATTTTCGGCTCACTTATCACATCCAGGTTTCCTTGCTGTATGATAAGTCTGACCTTTTAAAAATAAAGAGACTTTCCCAGCTAAAATTACGGCTTTGATGTTGAGGTTACAGCTACATCGATCAAACATTTTGACCCCTGACATATGAAATGAATTACACTGTTCATCATGGCACCTGTTAGCGGGTGGGCTGTATTAGTGCGCAAGTGAACGTTTTTTCTTCAAAGCTGATGAGTTTAGAAGGAGGAAAAATGGTCAAGTGTGAGGATTTGAGGGTGTTTCACAAGGGCCAAATTGTGATGGCTGGATGACTGAGTCAGAGCATCTCCAAAACTGCAGCTCTTGTGGGGTGTTCCCGGTCTGCAGTGGTCAGTATCTATCAAAAGTGGTCCAAGGAAGGAACATTGGCGAACCAGCAGCAGGGTCAAGGCTCAGTGATGCACGAGATGAGCTACTGTAGCTCACATTGCTGAGAAAGTTAATGCTGGTTCTGATAGAAAGGTGTCAGATTCCCCAATTCTCAATCAAATCAAGCATCTCTGGAATGTGCTGGAAAAACAAGTGTGATCCATGGAGGCCTCACCTCTACACTTACAGGACTGAAAGCATCTGTTTGCTAACATCTTGGTGCCAGATGCCACGTGTAATTTCTACCCTCTCTTCTCACAGCTCTCTCTTGCCACCACTTTCAATGGAAAGGGCCACATTGAGCTTCACCCTCCGAGAAACCTCGAGGACATAAAAGCATTTACAGCTGTCGATCTTCTCCTCAATCGCCATCACAAACACCTGTCCAAGTCTGATGCCAGACGAAAGCGACGGCAGGACAAAGACAGAGATGCCAACCTCTTTGTTTTCTACCTGGGTAACAAGAATGTGAGAGTGTACACTTGCCTGCACAGAAAACCTTATTTAGATTAAATGGATTTTATTTTTTAGTCTTTTTTTTTCTATACCTTATATTTCTTTTCTTTTATTTCTAGGCTCTTGGAGACTACACTGGGATGGCAATCAGAAGCAATGTGTTGGTTTGTGTCTATAAGTTGGGTGGAGTAGTTCACGAGGTAGAAACCAGCAAAATAACAGTCACCAATTTGAATTCCTCAGACTTTGACAGGGTTGTCTTCCACAGGTACTCGTTGCATGTGTTAGAAGTTTACTTCAAAATGAACGTGAATTTGCCAGCTGAAAGTTTGCATGCTGTCACCAACATGCTGATTATCTCTGTGCCAACAATTCCTGCAGAGTTTACCAGGATGCTGAAGTGAACATCACGCAGAACTTCACATCACAGAAACCCATCAGTCTCCCACCTAAACGTAACCTCCCAAACCAAATGGCAGGCATCTTCGACTTGGATCCAGACAGTATCGTTTTCTACGTGGGCGGCTATCCCGACGACTTCACTGTAACCAGTCTCTGCTGTCATTTCATCTGCAAACATGTAGTTTTCAAAAGGGTAGAAACAGAAGGAGGGCTTCTGTTACAAAAGTATTAAATTATTCAAATTCAGTTAACGAGCTTGAGCACAGTTGTAAATGTAATAATCATAATGATAATAACTTTATTTGTAAAGCACTTTTTAAAGAGCACACAGTTTGGACACATTGAAGAAGTGAACATATCCCAGCATGCAAACACACAGTCAAACATATGGTCTTGCATTTGTTCATGCAAACATCCTTCCATGCAACCATTTGGTGTGAACTGTAGCCAAAGATAATGTGTGAAAGATGAAATGGTAACCTATAAAAAAGAGTCTTCAGTAAACACAGATTCGGTCTGTTCCGAAGTTCAGGTGCTATAACCTGAACCTGCGGTCACCTCTGGATTCAAAATAAGAGCATGGAGCATTTAAAAGATCCCGATCAGAAGATAGGAGAAAGGAGAGAGTGCTAAAATAAGGTCTCAGCATATAGAGCTTTATGTGTAATTAATAAAAAATTTAAAACAAATTCTAAATTTCATGGGAAGCCAATGAAGGGAAGCTATGGAAGGTTATTTCCAGCAAGAAGAAAAAACAAAACAAGACGAAAAACAAAAACATGTTTATTGTAAGTCATGATTTTGACTCATGGTGTTAACTCACGAGGTTTTTACATTGCAAGTCATACCTCTTTATTGCATATGATTTTCTAAGTCATTTTGACAACTATTTGGCATTTTTGATGCAAAGAGAAGTGTTTTTATGTAAGTCATCATGATTTTGATTTGGTTTTGATTTGAGCCATAGTAAGAATGGTAACTGTGATGCAATAATTATAATTTTTTATTTTAATAGTATATAAAACACAATTTTATTTCATGGTGAAAACTATTTAACTGACATACAAAACTCTCATTCAGAGACTGAAATGAAATAATTTATGTGCAAAAGGGTAGCTTTTGTGAAGCTGAAATACAGGTTAATGAAAAATACCTTGAGAATAAAAATGTAGTTAAAAATCATCTGCATTAGTAAATGACATGTTTACTTTTTCAGTCCAATCTTCAGTCCTCTTTTTGTTCTCTTAGCCTCCAGTGGAGCTGCGTTACCCCAGGTACAGAGGAGCCATTAAATTCTCCCACCTGAACGGTAATCCCATCTGCCTGTATAACTACAAACATGTGGTCAATATGGACACAAAGCAGCGTACTGTGAAGTAAGCATTAAACAAACAACTTTCAAAAATAAAGGTCTGACATTGTGCTGACTAGAAAAGGTCAAATAATAATTAAATTATCCCTAATTTGTTTAGGATACCCAAGCAGGAGTTGTCTGATTATTATGAAGGAAGAGGTTACCGCATGGCATTCATAAAAGATCCTGGCAGGAAGAAAAGACGACTCTTCAAATTTCACACAAACAGCCAAGAAATAAATGCATTATTATTCTACATTGGAAATGAAGTATGATACTGATTAATGGGTAGAACATCTTTGCAGCACCTGTGTAACTGAATGCTTTACAAACAGATTTAAAACTGATGTGTTTCTTCTGTTTTAGGAGTCTTTTTTCTGTGTGTTTGTGGAGAGAGGTTTCCTTGTGCTACAAGGTCAACAAGCTGACAGAGAGATTAGACTTCAGAGTGCTGAAAGAGTGTCTCTGTTTGTAAGAAAAACAATTCTTTCCTCAAAAACAATCCCCCGTAAAAGTCTCATTTTTGTTACATTTTTGCTTTACTGAGCATGTGCTTCCTGTCTCAGGACACACAGTTTGCAATTGTTATTGCAGACAAATTTATTGTGCACTATGGACCAAAGAAGATTTCCACAGATCACATTCAAACAAACTACATGAATTATTATGTTGGGGGTCTTCCAGCACAGCTCAGAGAGAGGTAACACAACACACATCAGATGCATTCAAAATCATATCAAAATCAACTTCCTTTGGGAAGCAAACAAATAAAAAAAAGGTAGGAATGACAAAAAAATTGGACCACTCTCATGACCATCACTGCATGGCATATAAAATGACAGTGTCAACGTGTGTTGACTAGTCTAGAAGGAAACAGTATCAGATAATCAAACTGACCTTTTCTACTGGCCTGTCTACCTTTGAATCTCAGACACAACATCACAGCTGCACCGCTCAGGGGATGCGTGGATCGCCTGACAGCAGATGCTGAGATTGTGGAGTACAACAGGACAATAGGTGTCGGTAATGGATGTCCAGTCTCCTTACTGGTAAATGACCAAAAATATGTTAAAAAAATCTGCATTAAAATTTCTCTCAGAGGACAGATTGTTCATAAAAGATGGACAAGGTGAAGCCAGTGCAGAAGTGTAATAAACCTGCAGGCTTTCTGATGCACATACTGGGGGAACTCCTGGTGAGTCTGATTGTATAGAAGTCTTAAAATCAGTCCTAAAACACACAGGAAGCCAGTGAAGGGAGGCCAGGACAGGGGAGATATGTTCTGTCTTGTGGATTCTGGTAAGAAGAAGAGCAGCTGCATTTTTTGAAGGTGTTTTACATTAATGTAAAAGGCATTACAATAGTCAAATCAAGTTGAAATAATAAATACCTGTGTATAACTCTCAAAATTATTAAAAGATAAGAATGACTTGACTCCATTTTTAAATAGATGTTTAAGTGAGTTGCTGTAAAGCAGGCTAACTTGTGATTGACAAACCCTCATCATATGAACATGCAGTTTCCCACAGTTTCCCAGTCAGAGCCACTCTTTACTCATCATATCCACAATCCGTGATGAACAAATTGTTTCTTCAGTTTTAAATCACAGTCCAGTTTCATACAAAAGTTGTTTACAACAGCCTAACATAAGGATCAAGTGGGCCCAGGTCCAATTTTGCAGTACTGCTGGAACTACTGGGTCTAAGTATCATGACCTCCATGCATTAATGTAATCAAAACATTCTAATAACATTCTAATGAGCTCCCATCATTTTCTTTCAGGGTCAAATAGATTTGGGAATCATCCCATATCTTTTCAGAATTGATCCTCGGGGAAGTAAATATAAAGAGAAAAGAACTGGCCCCAGAACAGAACCCTGTGGAACTCCACATAGAGTGGTGCAGGGTGAGAAGTTTAGGCTTTAAAACTGGTTCTAAAACTTCTCTCTGACAATTATGACCTAAACTGTTTCAAAGCTGCATCGTTTACCCCCACACAGTGATTGAGACAAGAAATGAGAATACCGTGGTCGATCATGTCAAAGGCAGCTGTAAGATCTAAAAGCATTAAAATAACATAATCCCCTGAGTCAGTAACTAATAAAGCATAATTAAAAACTGTTAAGAGAGTTGATTCTGTGCTGTGAAATGCCTTAAAACCAAACTGAACACCTCAAGAATCCAATGCATTTCTAAAAAAAGGTTGAAGCTGAAGAAGAACCACCTTCTCTAAAATCTTTGAAATAAAAAGGAGTTTAGAGATTGGGTGAAAATTGGAGAGGACAGAGGTGTCAAGAGTTGTTTTTTTAATCAAAGGCTGCACCACTGCTTGGTAAAAATATGAAGGAACAATACCAGAGACAAGGCTACTGTTTATGATAAATTGAATATTGAGTCCGATAGTGTCCCAAACTTCCCTGAATAAGTGAGTTGGGACAGTATCGGTGGGACAGGCTGAGGCTTCAGATTTTCTTAAGAAAAAGGAGGGACACAGGTTAAAATCTACCAAAGTCACAGAGCATGTAACTGAAACAGAAGAGTCAAAGATAGAATGCAAGATGTCTGTGTGGATTCTCAGTCATCCAGGTCATAGTAGCTTGAAAAAAGGGTGACTGGACATCTTTTTAAGTTTCTCGAAGACGTTTCACCTCTCATCCGAAAGGCTTCTTCAGTTCTCAAACCAAAATGTGGAGAGGCCCAGGTAATTAAACCCCAGTGAGCGTGGAAATGGTTGTGACCCACTATTGTTCATGTGTTTAATCATATGCGCCAAGGTGTGAAAGGAGGCATGGGTCATTACAATCAGTGGTTTCGGGTGAAACCAATTTGGGACTTTGCCCCACTCTATCAAGTGACCTATTGAGGTCGCCTGAAGAAAGGTGTGAATGGGGGTTGAGGCACCTGGGGAGGGAGCTCAGGACAACATTGTAGGATGAAGAAAGCTGGTGATGTAATCCACCTCCTCTGTTCAATGGTGGTTGTTCACAGTGGACACATGCACAGACCTCTACATTGGAGAAACCAAACAGCCTCTTCACAAATGCAGGGCACAACATAGAAGAGCCACCTCAACAGGACAAGACTCAGCTGTACATCTGCATCTAAAGGAGAAAGGGCACTCTTTCGAGGATGCCAATGTTCACATTTTGAACCGGGAAGACAGATAGTTTGAAGACAGATAGTTAGAAAGAGGGGTTAAAGAGGCCATCTACTGTATGTCCACTGTGAACAACAACCCTCATCATATGAGCATGCAGTTTCCCAGTCAGAGCCACCCCTTACTCATCATATCCACAATCCATGATGAGCAAATTGTTGTTATTCATTCAAGTCAGTAGTGTGACGTGGCCAATAGCAGCTATCACAGCTAATGGAAATACCACTGAAAGTAATTGTGCAGCAGCAGCAGTTTGTCTCTTACTTTCATAGTAAAATGATGTAACTGTCACAGGCTTAAATTAAACACCAGCAGCTACTCATTAAGGCTACAGCAGCAAAAGCTCAGTGTATTGAACTTCAGCAGTGGTGGGTTTTATTACTTAAAAAGTCAACTTTTCATTTGTAGGTGGAAGAAAGTCAATCACTTCCTTCCTCTAAAGTGCTGAATGAATAGCATGTAGACATGGGGGTCTAATATGAGTGTGTTTCTGACTTGTGTATAGGGTGTTCGTGCAGCTACATTGAATTCGTCTCTTTCTGTTGATTCGCTGTTTGTCTGGGATGAACTGCCAGTGAGAGTCTCGTTAAGCTTCAGGAGCACAGGCAAGCAAGGTGTTGTTCTGAAGAGCGGCTCTCAGGTAAATCCTGTGTACTACACTTTTTGATTTAAAAGAAAATCAAAAGGAAAAGATCAAGATGGTTTTAAGCACTACTCTTTTTACAGGGCTCCAATCCTGTCAACAATCTCCAGTTGTCCCTGGCTGATGGCTTTGTGGTTTTTCATAGTTTTAATTATACCCTGAGGTCAGATGAAAGGTATAATGATGGAGTCTGGCATTACTTGTCTGCAGTGGGGAAGCCATCGGGGTAAGATCTACCAGCTTTTTGCTGACACCTGGATTTTATTGGAATTAAAACTTAAAATCAGCACAATACTGAAGCTCTTGTGATTTTTTTCAGGCTGATGCTTAACATTGACAATGTAAATGTGCGTCCGGGACATTCAGACCACATCAAGCTCCAAGGAGGGAAATTCACAGGCTGCATTGCCAATCTTTACACAAGCAGGTTTGAATACCTGTTCACGTTCTTTTAGTTGCTGCTCTGATAAAGCTCAGATTTGTTCTTTTTTCTCACAATAACATCATTCAAAACTTTAAAGAAAAATCTCCTCATTTCACACAGGCTGAGCATTTTACCCGCTGATCTGAGCTCATTGTCGCAAACTGGAGACATTGTCTTTGGTCAGTGCAGTCTGCCCCTACATCCGAACTCCACAATGAAAAGGTTCCAGACACACAACCCCGTAAGCACACCAAACTATTATTTTTACAGCACCCTCTATTGCTGTTCTCTTACTGCTTTTATAGTGTCACAGTAACAGCGGTCATTTTTCTGTTGTGTGCCAAATTAAGACTCCAGCAGGCAGCCAGTGTAGACCCCAGAGAGCAAACCAACTCTATGAGGAAGACAGCTGGGTCAGTTACACCCTTCCACAAGAGGACCTTAATTATAGGTAAAATACTAAAACACAGAAATTATTATGGCATTTTTCATGATTGGTTGTAGTTGGGTAACCTTTTAGGTGCATTGTGTAACCTTTATCCATATATCTATTCATTCATTCATAAACAGTCAAAAGGACTTTTTTTTTCTTGTGCTTTCAGGCCTCACTTCTCTCTTGATATCAAGACCAAATCATCCAAAGGGCTCATCCTGCACATAGCAGGAGGAGGAACCATCCCCCTCCTGGCTCTGTACATGGCCAACGGCAAGATCAAGATGTCCCTGGGGCGAAACCGAATCATCCAGCACAAGGAGAGGAGCAATGATGGCAACTGGCACAGAGTTTGTAACCAAGATCCCCTACAAATATGACGTGATGAAAGTAGCAACTCTTTAAAGATCAAATTCCCGATTTCAAAGGAACAGTTGCAGAAATGCATGAATTTTGCTGGCTTATCTCTCCTAGATTTTATCAGCCGTATGATAAAACAAAAGAAAACCAACTAAATGCAGGTGAGACTAATCGGATTGGACGAAAAGCAAAAGAAACACAGGCTAAAGGTAGACACTAAAAAACTCAAGAGAGGAGATTAATCTCTAAAGAAGATATTGATGAACTAAAAAAGGTAGACAGAACGACGACAAAACTGCAATAAAACCTCAAATCACAACATGTTACTACTGTTGGTACACAGACAGTAGGTATTTTAACACTTTCAATTTTAATTAGAGTAAATAAATAGAACCTTTCATCCTGTTCTCACACTTTTGTTTTTGTTGTGTTCCTACCAGGCTTTGATTGGACAGCACATTTAACAAAAAAAACCAAACCCAAAAAATCTGAATGCAGGCAGAGCATAATAATTTTTCTTTTAGCAATTTTGGGCAAAACTCAAGAAAAAATCTAACTTTGGTTCTATTGTTGTCTGACTTTATATGCACAAATTTGTAGAGTTTAACAAAGTGTGTGCATCACTCTCCTGGTCAGAAAAGTTTAAAACATGAACAATAGATGACTTGCTGTTGGTTTGTGACATAAGCAATCAGCATATAACTCTTAATACACAAGGGAAAAAAATAAATCCTTTTTATTTTGAAGAATGCTCAGTTACTCTAAGTCTATATTTGTGCTTATATCTGTATTTCCCAGTGATAGTGAAGTTTCTGTGGATGGCTGAGTTTGTCTGTTTGTGTGTGCGCAGGTTGAGTGCAGCGTGGAGAAGAGCACTTTTCATCTGCTGGTTGACGGGATCCGTGTGACTGATGGCCGCTTACTTGACAATGAGGGATCATCTTTAGACCTGCACAATCCTGTGTATCTGGGTGCTGACACAAAAAGCAGAATCACTAAAGTCTGTATCAGACTTGAGCTATGGCAAATATTTTCCCATGTCTTTTTGTTTACACGCTGACCCTCTTCTCTTTTCTCTTCTTGTCCTCTCTCAGGGACACAGCATTCCCACAAACAGTGTTATCAGCTGTATAAGGGAATTCAAAATGAATGATGTATTTGTAGGTGCACCGGAGGTCAGCTACAAAGCCTCACCATGCTTTGATGGGCTCACAGAGGAAGGGACATACTTTGGTGGTGGTCACATCATCTTAGGTTTCTCCTTATATTTTATAGATCCTGATGCTGCTGACGTACTTCAATCACAAGCTCATAAAAAAAATTTCTATTCTAGATAACTACTTCACCGTTGGCTCTCACTTTGAGTTATCCTTCGAGCTGCGCCCTCAACAGCTCACAGGTCTTCTCTTCCACGTTCAAAGTGACGAAACCAGCCTTAATGTGTTCTTAATGGAAAATATGGTAAAACCTCTCACTCTTGCGACAGCTAATTGGGTAGCAATTCAAAAGAAAAGCTGCATGAGATGACAAAATATGTTATATTTTACAAGGTGGGTGTCAAAGTAAATGATGGTAATGGAGCCGTTAGCGTCTCAGTAACGCCTCGTAAAAGCCTCTGTGATGGAAAATTTCATGAGGTTACAGGTGGGACATCTTGTATTGAAATAAATTTTAAAAAAAAACATTTAACTATCATGTAGGTAGTCCTGGTTTTAAAATTATGCTGTTATTGCTGTTTCTCAGTGTCCAAACAAAATAAAGTGATCAGACTAGTAGTGGACTCCACATCTGAGGAGCAAGCAGGTCCCAGATTCACCTCATATTCAACAGCGTTGGGTTCACTTTACATTGGAGGTAAATCCATCAAACACTGGGCATAATATCTTTCAGAGAGTAACAGTTTTTTGTCTTCTCACCTGACCAGAATCTCTTTGTGCTTTTCTTTTCTCCAATTAGGGACAACAAATCAAAATGGAGCCCCCGTGTCTTCACCTTTTGTGGGCTGCTTGCGAAAGGTGGAGGTTAATGGAAAGCTGGTCGCATTTGAGAGAGACTCCAGGGTGGTCCATCCTGTGAGCATCAGCAGATGCCCTGCAAATTAGTGACGTGTATCATGACAAACAGGGATGGGCATACAGAACCTGCTTAGGCTGAAAGCAAGCAACACATTTTCCAATCTGACAGGATTGTGTTTCTCTAAGTTTTTCACCTTTTGCATTCTTAAATCACATGCAAGTTTATTTTCTACTCTCTTCATACACTATGTTGAGACTTATTGATAATAAAACAGTTGCACTGAAGCTGGAAACTTAATGTCTACTTTTGTTCACACACAGAACACTGATCAGGCGAGGAAACTGACTGAGACTCTGTTCGATGCAGCGACAGCATCATCTCATAACATGACAAAAACCTATTTGCTTTAATTTAGCAGTGGATTTTAAATGAATCCATCCCATTTGTGCCTCCAGGGCAGCACAGCGGCGTGGTGGTTAGCACAGCATTGCCTCATAGCAAGATGGTCCTGGGTTTGAATTCACCAGCTGGCTGGGGACTCTGGCTTCCTCCCACATTCCAAAGACATGCATTTTAGATTAACTGCTGACTCTAAATTGACCATAGGTGTGAGTGTGAATAGCCATCTGTCTCTCTTTGTTAGCCCTGCTTCTGTTTTGGTGACCTGTCCAGCACGTACCCCACCTATCACTCTATGATAGCTGGGATAGGCTACAGTGTAACTGTGACCTTGCATTGGATAAGTGGAAGAAAATAAATCGATGGATGGATGTTAAACATTTTTCTGTTAAAAATCAGAAGCTCATCATTAACACATGCCTTTATTAATCAGTTCAATAACAGAATCCATATGAGACAGCTGCAGTCCATTTCTGTGTTAAATAAGGTAAATACTGTATACTCAGCTACCTCATAGTGACAGTGTTGATTCCATCCTACCTTTGACCATTAGATGGAGTGCTTCCCTTCATGTAATGTGAGCTGTTTGTCCACATTTACTCTCAGCAGGTGGTGGCATCAAAAGTTTACCAAGAACTTAAATTAAGAGTTGAGCCACTTTCAACTTTTTAACTTATAATTCTTTGCACATCAACAAGGTATCATGGGAGGTGTGGTTCAAGTGAATGAATAACATAAAAAACATTTATTGATGTTTTGAATCAAGGTACAAGGTAAAAAAGCAGAATATGTAGCACAGTCAACAATGTACCAGTTTCTTACAATCAAACATGAGCATATATAAGGGGAGATATAGACAAAATAGCCATATGATAAGAGACAGAGACAAATAAATCCAAAGCTTAACATAGTACCTCCATGTACATGCCCAAGAACACACACACACGCACACGACGAGACAACGACAACAACAACAACAACAAAAAAACCCCAACAAAAACACAAAGTGGGGTCCAGGGGATATATCCTGAGTATGGTGGACTCATCAAATTCAACTCCGACAAAGAAAATGTAAATGTGTACAAAAAGGAGAAAAAAATAATAATAATAGTAATGGTCACCAGAACTGTGTAATATGACAACTTTTCAGTCCGGGATATCAGGGAAGTTGATCTTCCTGAGAGTTTTAGTCAATGGAATCCACAGTCCCAAAAATTTAGTGGTACAGCCTCTCAGAGTGAGATGAAGTTTTTCTAGTTTAATAAAATACAGTGTGTCACGAAGCCAATGGATATATGAGGGAGTCTGAGGAGATTTCCATCTCATTCTAATCACACTCCGTGCCAGAAGAGTCAGGAAAGCTAAGCAGGACTTCTGAAAAGAGGACAGGACAGGTTGAGGAGGTGCAACTCCAAACAACACAGTCAAAGGGTTAGGCTCTAAGTCCTTATTAAAAACATCTGACAAACTAGCAAAGACTTTGGACCAATAATTGGAAAGCTGGGGGCAGAGCCAAATAGTGTGGATCAAATTAGCCAGAGAATGCTGACATCTATCGCAGACAGGAGAAACATTTGTATAAAACTTGGCCAGACGCACTTTAGTATAATAAGTGCGATAAACTAGTTTGTATTGAATTAGACTACGTCTGGCACAGATAGAGGACTTATGGGCTAATGACAGGATTTGTTCCCAAAGATCCTCCGAGATGACCTGTCCGAGGTCCACCTCCCAAAGTGATCTAAGGGAGTTTAGTGTTTGTGGGCGGAGTAGCATAATTTGATTATAAATAAAAGAAATAGCCCCTTTCAGTTTACGAGTTGGCTTTAGGAAAATATCTAAAGGGGAATCCCCGGGAAAGTTGAGTAGGTCAAAGCTACGTACCTGCAAGTATCTGAAAAACTGATGGTGTGGGAGACCAAACTTCTCCGAAATTTGTTGGAATGAGGCAAATATATTGTCAATATACAGGTCATGAATTTTGGTTTCTATCTAAAGCAATAGTGGTATATACAGCACACAGACTCAAAGACTGCGTGTTGCCTTGTAACTGACCAAATCGTGCTGTAAAGCTGCTTTAATGTTTCCACACAGTTCACGCATCCGGAGCAGGTGACTTATTATTTTGCTGAGTACAGAGGAAAATATATAAGGCTATCATTTCTAGTCTAGTTTCATTGTCACAAAATAAATGAGTAAAATTACTTTAAATGTGTAATCAATTAAAATTCATGGGAAATAGATATAAATATAAATCTAATTGTGTTTGCAGTTAATTAATGTGAATGATTACTTTAAATAATTATAAATGTCTCATAGAGGGCATTAGATGAGTAACAGAATATTCAAATTACCATATATTATTCTAAGTGTGCAATATGCAAATTACTACACATTCAAACCAGTCTGCATTAAATGGCTAATAAATAATCATTACCAATAGATTATTTTATAGATCGTACAGAACAGATTACTTTAACAAATAAAAAGTTCATTATGAATTATTACACTGAATGTGGATTAGAGCGTAAATGAGTAATTGCTCTAGTTGTCACATGGCCTATACAAGAAAAAGTTTTATTGACAATCCAATTTAAATGTATAATATCTCTAAGAACCAAATAAATAAATAAAAAATAAATAAATAAATAAAATCAAGCTATGTAACCAGGATTTTCTGAGCAGTGTGTCATGTTGCTCATGTAGAGGCTATTTTTTATTTATTCATTTTTCTAATATGTTAATATACTGAAATATATATTGAGAAACAGTAACACGCCTGTAAAAACCACAAAAAAGGGTCATTTTTTCTAATATACTTAATTTCTGAGATGCTCATTTCCATGTAAAGAGTATGATGTAAATCTAACACCTCTTTAAGCATGATTCATGATGAGGTGTTGTGTCTGTTTGTGTAGGTATTTGGTTATGCAGTGTGAGGGATTATGGGTATGTAGCCTATGCAAAAGCACTTGTGTGCAGGCTTCCAGAAAGAGAAGCCAGCAGCACTTAGCACACTGTAGATGATGCTATATGTAGGGCAATTGCTGACTGATTAAAGTGGACTTGAACAGGAAAAGGGGGCTACACTGGAGTTTACAACATGGATGAAAAAGCACAAAAAACCCCATCAAACATCAAAAAGCAGCATAGTTGGCTGCAGTGGACAGTTGTCATTGTTTTTAAACAGTTGTTTCACTTCAGCTCTTTGTTATCACTTCGTTGTACTCTGCCGCTGACTGAAAGACCAGCAACAGCACAAACATGGATAGCCCACAGACCTGCTGTTTCACATGCTTTTGACACCAAACAGCTACAATATGTAGATGACGGTCTGCAAAGCTGTAGGTTCTGTGTAGGACCAGTGCACAGCCATACTGGTCCCTTTAGATGCTGACAGTTGGTTGTTAGGAGCCATTCCAGGGTTAATTTCCCCAAAAGGGCCACATGAAAGCCTGGGACTGTTCTGGAGGGCCTGAGCAATAAGCAGAACTCAATTATGCTCAATATAAATTTGATCTCTTTATAAGTTTATTGGTGCGGCCCTCCAAAACATTTGTGGTTTCTAACACAGCCCTTTGGGAAAATTAATTGCCCACCCTTGATCTGTGGTTGCCATGTCACTGCTAGTTGCTTCCTGTGTGGATATCCCTTAAGCTCAACTAATGATGTTTTTGCTTTGTTTTTTTAATTTTATGAAGCATTAGACACAGCAATCGGTGGCCTGGAAAATGAAGCCAATATGGAAGCAAAAAAAAAAAAATTGCCTAATGACCACTTAGCTGCCTCCAAAAATGAGAAAGTGAGTCAGTCCCCACAAACTGTGATCATAAATGCCCAAAAAGACAGTTCTGATCTCAATATCTAATCTTCCCCTTCAAAATAACTGTAGGAGGGTACAGTTTATTAATTATCCATCCATTTACATTTCATTAAGGCTTAAAATTAGAGGTGTGGACACCTTATTTGACTGGTGGTTGTAGACGACCATCATTGTCTCCTGAGCTTCACCGCTGCTAATTTTGTTACAGTTTGGTGAGTGAAATTCTCTTTTTTTTTAGTCCATTACTTAGCATAAATTAGCAAAATTACCTTAGTGGATAATTTTCCACTTCACCCTCATGTCTAAATATGCACATTCTGGCTCAAAACAACATCGTGGTGGCCAAAATGCTGCGCCTGTGCTCGTGGTTTATGTTCAAATCTATCGACTCCGGAGTCAGAAATACAAAAAAGAAAAAGAAAAAAATGATGTCAGTAGGTTCTTAAAGTAACTTTATAAGGTTGGGATTAATACAGAAAATATATAGTATATTTTGTTCAATAACCTTTTTTTCTTTCACAAAGCAAACTACAGGAGAAAATTAGTGGGTTTTTCAGTGTAACATGAATCCAGAGTAAATGTAAATAACATGAGGTCAGTGATGGTTGAATTTATGGAAAGTATATATACACAGATATACAATTGGAGGCAAAACACTAATATGAACATTTAAAAGATGACAGACGGACAGTAAAACTCACAAACCCTATCCACTGTGCTAAAAGTCCATTATGAAGAGAAAGCTCTGGTCTCTAAGTAAATGTGAATGCCACACTGTCAAACACGTTTATATTTTTTAACATTTTCTGCACAGCTGTACCACCATAAAGTAGATTAAGGCCACATTGTTTAAGTACACTTTTGTCATATTGCTTGGTCTTGTAATATTCCAGTAAAAAAAAAAAACAAACAGTTAATGCTGCTCAGGTGGTAATTTCTTTGTGCAGAGATAGTCCTTTAATAAATGTCTGGCAGCTGGCTGTAGGTCCTGTCCCAGTATCCACCACAGAAGAGCCAGTCCTGGGAGTTGATGTGAGGGTTTTGCCCCTGTTGAAACCACCTAAAAAAAACACAGCATGGAGAAACATCAGCATTCAGAGATCCCAGCAGTGGAAATAAAACTGAATACAAATCATAGAAAGGGAGAAAGAAAGGTAAGGCATGCTTCATCTCAGGGGTATGGATAATTTTCATAGGAATTGGCAATTCTGGAGGTTATCATTGCCTAAAATTAACTGTGCATAAGTAGGGAACAAATGACCTGGAGGGAAGACAGGGTGTTTGACTAATTACATTTGGTGCCATTAAGGGGAGCTGCCATGCTGGTGGAGGGAAGAGTGGATTATTAAATTTGTCTCCATCACATCAAAATTTAAAAAAGAAAAATACACACAGTCGTAGATCATTTCTATATTAGTGACTGAGACGTGGATGTCACATGATCACATCAAACATTTCAGAAGCATTAGCAGCAAGCAGCTCTAACCTTGGGCCAAGGGCGGGGCTCCTTAACATCAAAGTGAGGATGCAGCATAAAAACAAGACAAGTGAAGATAAAATGGAGAAAAGTCTTGAACATTTTAATGCACAAAGATGAGAACAGCTAATTGATTTATGCGCCATGAAAACTTCATATGAAGTAATAGCATTGCAACAGTATTTTAAATCAGCACTAATGAAGGCTGTTGGCTTAATATTGCCAAGAATTAGTCGCTCCTGATTTTAATGTTAACTGCACCAAAGTATAAAGAAAGGAGAACGCTCAGCCTCACCTCGTCTTCCACTCTTCATCCGCTTTGGATCGGTTTTTCCGAGCAGCTCTCTGTTTCTCCTCGAGCCTCTTCTTCTCCTCGCTGGCGAGGTCTGTTTTAAATATTTAACATTTTCTAAGTTTCAGGGGGACTTTTTTTTTTCTCAGTTTCACTTTAGGTTAAGTACTATCAATCATTACCGATGTCACCGTTCTCCATGGCTCGTATGTCTGGTCTGAGCCTACAGTCAGTCTGAGGGATGACTCCCTCTGTCTCCTTATGCAGCTCATTCAGCTGCATCGCAAAGGACGTGAAGTTGTACATCTGCAATTAAAGATTCATTTGGTATGTTAAAACATTGTAATTCTTTTAAGAGTACCTAATAAAGACCCAATAGTGCATTAATCAGCAGGACCTGGGCAGAGTTAGCTGGTCTCGGTGCTATTTTCCACAGCAGATGGCTGCCAGGAATAACCTCCACAGTGTCTGCAGGTGGTGAAGGAACCTCCTCCTGCTCCTCAGTGCAGCCCTGAACAGCACGACAAACAGAAAAAAAGCTGAACAGACAGATGAGCTCCAACCAAGATGCATCACTGCAGACAGTGTTAAGTATGAACATTAATGTTCCTTTGTCACGTTTACCACTGAATGACATCACTTATCCAATGAGTCCCCACAGTAAAGTGCTGGGATTCCAGAGTGTTCAGTAATTCATACCGCATTGCTGCCCTTCTTCTCCTCTGCCCCTTTTTTGTTGTTTTTCTTGTGCGCTTCAAAGGCAGCTGGGTCAACAACATAGAGGCACTCTGTCCACTTCCCATAGAGAGCACACTGCTTCTTTTTGCTGTCAAACACACACAGACTTCAGAGGACTTGCATTAATTTCCAGAATATGCACTCTAACCTTAACTGTAACACACACACACAGACACACATGCAAGCACATGCACATGCACATGTCCTGAGGCACAAACACTAGTAATGATTTCTGTTAGGTTCTTAAGTCTCAACAGAAACAAAAAGTAACAAAAGCTCAAAAAAAGAAAAGAAAAAGAAAATGTGAGTGGGAGACTTTTGGAAACTTCAGTCAAAACCAAAAACTCAGTTTTAGGCTCAGACATCATGTGGAGTAAACAAACAAGATCTTCTCATCTTCCTCACTGGCAGCATCTCTTATTGCTACAGTAACCATACACATTTTGTGTGTTGCATGTTATAAACCACTGTGTGTATTTGGTCTTGTGATCGTGCACACTAGCCGTGTTTATGATGACACATTGGATTTGCTTATCCTTCATCTTTAACTGAACTGTCCCCTCTTTGTTTTTACCGTTTGCTGATTTTAATTGCCTTTCCCCGCACTCGTGCATTTCGACTTTTATTTTGCACCAAAAGAACCAATTATCACTGCAATGAGTTATTAACCAGATGAAGTGTTAATTCATTATTTGCATAATGAGTCAAATTTGTAATGAGCTGCTACTATAGTTTGTAGATCCTGACTTACAAATGAAGCATCTTTAAACAGCTTCAAGCAGATTATTTAATCATATCTACCCAAAAATATGCAGGGATGAGAGATGAAAAATTGGAAGTATCAGGCAGATAATTTAACCATTTGACACTGACAGTCATTATGGAAGAAAACTAATTTTTCCAGGCTCTCATGGTGTCCTAGGGATGTAGAGTAAATTCTGACTTAAAGGTTAAAGAGGAAGACGTTTTCAGTTCTTACATCACTATTTTACTCAGCCTTCAAGATTGAAATCAGTCTGCTCTGCAAAGACGACTCATTATTTAAAAGACATCGCTGAACATCTTTCTGCACCTTTTATCCAGAATATATCCTTCAACTTTGTGCAGCTCTTTTCCAAAAAGGCCACATGGTTTGAAATTCAGGTAGCACCTTTCGCCAGTTCTGAGTGAAAAGAGAAAAAGGATGAGTCATACAAGACTCTCATTTACTCTGTTTTCTTCAACAACAGCAATACTTCCCCAAAATGCACTGCTCAAAAAAACAAAAAAAAACAAAAGGAAAAAGTGAAGGAACAATTTTTAACAGTATAGTGTCAAATAAATTAAACTTCTGGCATATTGATCTGGCCAGTTAAGTAAGGGGGTTAAGGGGGTTGGTAATGAGTTTCAGCTGTTTTGGTGTTAATGAAATAAACAACAGGTGACCAGAGGGGCAACAATGAGACAACCCCCAAAACAGGAATAATTTTACAGGTGGAGGCCACTGACATTTTTTCTGTCCTCATATTTTCTGTTTTTTCACTAGTTTTGCATTTGGCTCGGGTCAGTGTCATTACATGAGGTGATACCTGGACCCTACAGGTAATCCAACTCCTCCAGGATGGCACATCAATACATGCCATTGTCAGAAGGTTTGTTGTGTCTCCCAGCACAGTCTCAAGAGCATGGGGGAGATTCCAGGAGACAGGCAGTTACTCTAGGAGAGCTGGGCAGGGCTGCAGAAAGTCCTGAACCCATCAGTAGGACCAGTATCTGCTCCTTTTTGTGAGGAGGAACAGGATGAGCACTGACAGAACCCTACAAAATGACCCCAAACAGGCCACTGGTGTGGTCTGCTGGAGGCTTCATGAGGGTGGCCTGAGGGCCTGACATTCTCTAGTGGACCCTGTGCTCACTGCCCAGCACCGTGGAGCCCAAATACCAGAAATGTGCCTTTCACAGATGAGAGCAGATTCACCCCGAGCACATGTGACAGAATGTCTGGAGAAGCTGTGGAGAACATTATGCTGCCTGTAACATTGTTCACCATGACTAGTTTGGTGGTGAGTCAGTGATGATCTGGGGGGCATATACATGTAGGGACCCACATGGATACTGCACAGGCTAAGCAACAGCACCCCGACTGCCAGTATCGGGATTAAATCCTTGGACCCATTGTCAGACCCTAACACTGGTGCAGTGGGTCCTGGGCTCCTCCTGGTGCATGACAATGCCTCGTGTGTTGACAACGCATCGTGTGTTGAAAGTATGCAGGCAGTTCCTGAAGGATGAAGGAACTGGTACCACTGGCTGGCCCCCTTGCTTATCTGACTGGGAAATTATGTGTCGGTCAGTCTGACACTGCCAGGTTGCTGGTCAGACTGTCCAGGAGCTCAGTGATACCCTGGTCCAGATCTGGGAGGAGATCCCCCATTACACCATCTGTTGTCTCATTAGGAGTATGCCCCGATGTTATCAGGTATGCATACAAGCACGTGGGGGCCATAAATACTACTGAGCACCATTCTGAGTTGCTGCAATAAAATGTCAGCAAAATGGGCTATTATTTTTTCCACTTTGTTTTCGTGGTGCCTTTGAATTCAGCCCTGTGTAGGTTGATAATTTTTATTTCAATCAAACAATGTGAGATCCATTTGTTCCTAACACACTGCCCAGTAGATATCAGTATAGATATACAGCATGATTTTTTCCCCCCATTGAGATCTGATGTGTTTTCAAAGTGTTCCTTTAATTATTTTGAGCTGTGTAATTTTATCAGCTGTCTCAGACTTGTTCTTTAGCCATAATTTTAGCTCAGGATATTTAGATATTAGATTATTGTTATGCGTTCCTTTTACAGATGCATTTACTGTGTGATAATGAAAGAATAAATAACAGGAATAAGTTGTCAAGTAAGGGTAACTTAGCTGGCTAGTAAAGGAAACTTTTGATATGAAACAACATTGTTTCAGACAACTGTTTTTTTTCTCCTTTATTATCTAAGAAAGAAAAAGCCTGTACTACAACTTCTCATGAAAGCTAATGACAGTGCTTTAAATCTTGCAACACAAACTCCAAGCTGCTCTTAACAAGACTATATAAAACAAAGTTCCTTGTTTGGTTGGTTGGGCATTGTTTTCATTCATTTTAATGTTATTGCATGTACCAGTAGTGATAAAAAAAAATTTCATTTAGTTTTTCATTAAATAATTTATTAAAGACCAAAGGCTGCTTTCTATGTAATTATCACTCAATAAAGACACGCTTAAAATGCAAATGCAGACAGAATAACACTGTGCACTGCATTTCACTTTATTTCATCAATTTATTTTAATGAAGGCATTTTTAATGCTTTAATAATGCTCAATAAGTACTTTACGTACAATCATCTTACCTGTGATTGACCACCTCCACATTTCCATACTGTTCAATCCACAGCTGACCAACAATGATATTGTGAACACAGCATGTGGGATTTGTCCATGTGTAGGCTTCATTGTACCTGGAGGAAAAAAAAAACAACCCACAAACATTTTGGGAAAATGTGCACTTTTAAGATGGTAATTAAAAAAAAAGATTTACAGATGAGTTGGTGAGAGGATAAATTCTGATACAGGTAATATTTCCTTTTTAAAACGGCTAGTAGCTCTTACTTGGGCAGCTCCAGTGTGATGGTGCCTTTCGGCTCAGCTTCCACACTCTTGCCCCAGAACTTGAGTTTGGGGTAAATAGATCCATGAAAAACAAAGTCATGCTTCAAGCCCTCAGCGTGGAAGGCGCTGACCGGAGGGTGGTGGCTCACCTGCTCTGAGAGGAGCCTGAAGCCCAGATCCTCCCTGAGATAACCAGGGACACAGCAAGGATCAGTGGAGACATTTTAGGACAGCTACGCTGTACAGTACAGTCATATGCAAAGGTGTGAGCACTTATTGATAAACAAAATACACCCACTGGCCACTTTGTTTAGTACACCTGTTCAGTCCCTTCTTGGCACACCTTAGGTCCCTTAGTACCAATTGAGCATTGTCTAAACTTTACAGCCTGCCTGAGTATTATTGTTGTCCATGTGTATTCCTTTATGACCACAGTTCACCCATCTTCTTTTGGCTGCTTTCAGCAGGATAATGTGCCAAGTCACAAAACTCAAATGATCTCAAAGTGATTTCTTGAACAAGACAATGAGTTTGGTGTACTCAAATGACCCCCACAGTGACCAGATCGCAATCCAGCAGAGCACCTCAGGGATCTGAAAGCAAAAGGGGGCCCAATCCAGTACGTAGCGACGTGTACCTAATCAAGTTTCAGTGAGTGCATTTTGTAACAAAATATGCAGAGACTTGGCACTTCCAAAATGTTGCTAAACATTTTTAATGCCATCAGTGTCGAACATGAGCAGCATCATCCCACTTACCGGACCAGTTCGTAGGTTTCTCCCAGCAGAGGGTTGAAGGGTTTCCCTGTTCGCTCCCACTGGGAAGCCACAGCAGACACTGCAAACGCAGCCACACACTGCCACAGTAGATAAAACACACACACACCAAATCAGAAAAACTAAACTCAAAGCAAAATCTAGTTAAGTTGTGTCTGTGTTTTGGGCAGTTTAACTAATTCAAAACCCATATCCAAAGGATACTACCTTCATTCTCTCAATAGAATCTGAAGATGCATTGGCTTGGTGGATGAGATACGTGTGCTCCATGTACTCTGTCAGACGCTGCAAGAAGCTGAGCGGCTCATTGAAAATCACTGGCATTGTAATCTTGGAGAGCTCCTGAAAGGGACATCAGGGGGAATTGAAGGACGAGGTTTCATTACAAAGAGAAAATAAAGTCCTTTGACAGAGCGCTCTTCTGAGTGTTAAAAAGGCGCAAGGGATTTTTGATCATGTATATAAAAGCCTTTATGTTGCCCTGGACAAAAGTGTCTACCATATTAATGGTGAGTATTTATCACTGTATTTGCTGCAAACCTGTCTGGTAATAAAAGAGAAAGCTTCAGAAAATATGAACTCCAAATATAAGATTAATTCTGTGAGCTGCAAGTCATCATGAATCATAAATATCCTGACACTTGACCCTAAACTTTCAGAATATGTGATTTTTGGCTTTTAAAATTTTTTCTCCCAAGTCTTGGTAATCAGAGAGGAAAATATGAACAGTCTAAATAATAAAAATCAGAACATTTTTTAACAAAAATCTGTTTCTCCAAAACACAGAGTTAGAGTTTGGGTACGTTAGGTAAATAGACTTCACAGTTTTAATAAAAATTAGTTTGGATGTGTGTGCTTTTTTTGGCTACTTGACAAATATAAATAGAGTTACTCTCTATTAGCTCTACTTGCCTCTATCAACTTCTAAGGGAAATTTGTTTCTTTTTTAGCTGCCAAATGCTCCACTGTCTTTGCCAGCAATAAGCTAACTTTCTTCTTCTTGTCTTCAGTGCTGAGAAAATAGTGCACACTCTGTTTTTTTTTCCAGAAAAGTTTTCTGTTGTGCTTGGAGATTAAACCTAAAGGTGGCTCAAGACCCGTGGACCTATTAAACAGTCACTTTAAGTTTAGTGTGCAGTAACATTTAGTGTGACTGTAAGGGGTAAGAAATTCTCCCCTTAGAGTCACCGTAACTGCAACAGGGGTCACCACAAGGTTATTTACAAGGCTATTTTCCATGGCAAAATTATAAATACTAAAGCAGTGGGTGGACTGACCCTCAGCATCACCATCTGTAATGGACGGGTAATAAAATCAACTTTAGAAAGTCATTCTCACCATTCCAATGCAGTTCCTCAGGATACTCCAAATGCTGAAGTCATTTCTTGAAAACATTGGTGCAGGTAAGCTTGTCCTAAAATAACACACACATAGATACACAATAACACACAATTACATGCCTTCTAAAAAGTGTATGTGATCCATTAACTTTGTGCTAGTGCTTTAAAAATATTCCAATGGAGTAAATGTGCCAGACATACAATACCTGCTGGAGGCATCACACCAAGTGAATATAGTCAACAATAGCCTAATGTATCATGTGACACACTGGAACAAAGCCCAGACAGACAATACCAGCGGCAAAGGTGGTTAGCAAGAATCATCCATCGGCAGCACTTATGTTTGGTCTGTCTCAAACTGTCTGGAAAGCTTTACCGGTTGGAGTTTATTTTAAAGCACAAAAATAAAAAGTAAAATCTGAGGGGTTACCATAATGATGACATTTAAAAAAAATCTCCCAAATAATATGAACCACACTCCCCAGCTGCCCGAGGGATCAGTCAACAAGGGATCATACTGCAAACTGATTATTGCATTACACTGTGACCTTATCAATATTTAACAGCTCCAACAGAGAGCTGAGTCCTTTCTGCACTACAGCTCCTTCTTGTGCCTTTACCAGGCTGCCCATGACTCTAAATTATTCACACTATGAAGTGGAAATACCTGAGGAAGAAAACGTAAAAAGATTTCTTGGAGCAGGTCATTGAATGTTTACTACTGCACTTGAGGTCTAAAAAAAAAAAAAGAAAAAAAAAAGAGATTTTGTGGTAAAACTAAGAGATTATAATGGAAGTAGTATAGTTTACAGTATAGATTATAATTTAAGAGAAGAAAAAACTCCAAAATATCAAGATCTTTTTTTTTTTTTTGCCTTTTGTCAGAAAACCACAAAGCTTAACTTTTCAATGTTTGATTAACTTCATCACTTCCCCAACACCACCGGGAATGTCACACAGACTCTAAATTATCAGTTAATATGGTAAGTCTGAACTAAATTTTCAAGAAAGGTAGTTTATAATTTGACTGGGTAATCCACTGCAGGCATACATGGGCCATGGTGAACGACAGCGCCTGTGATATGAGGTTGGTCCAACCTTCCATAGTGAAGCAATGAGGTTTCATGACTAAAATAATCTCACTATTTTCTTGCAAACATGATAATTTATAATAATAATAAAAAATTATGATTAAAAAAAAAAGAAATTTAATTCATTCGAAAGGGGTGATACATGTAAACACTGTCACATATAAATAAAATGCAGATGAGTGTTGTACCTGCACAGCATTCTAATACAAACACAGATTAACTTTAAACCAACACAGACGAACCACCACAATAAACAGTAATTATAACAAAAATAATAAAGACAGGACAGATTAAAAACAAAGACTGCATCCATTAAAGATTCATTTCAGTGATGAAAAATTTGCGTGATTTGAACCATAGCGTTGCACAAATATAGAGCTTTAAAATCAGTGAATGTCTTTACATGTGATGGCAGTGATATTCTAGATAAGTGG
Organism: Pterophyllum scalare; assembly: GCA_024447675.2. NCBI lineage: Eukaryota > Metazoa > Chordata > Actinopteri > Cichliformes > Cichlidae > Pterophyllum > Pterophyllum scalare. The sequence goes on along the minus strand of JAMQGT020012852.1, from coordinate 143,579 downwards.
TCGACCTTTGGGAGACAGACACTCTACTTTCAGGATCAGGTGTAAAGGTCAGATGACCCCTTAGTTACGCTGCAGGGGGCTTCCCATGGTTTCTTCTTCACTCATCTCTTTTCACTCTGTGTGTTTATACAATAGTACTGTATTTAATCTTTCGTGATTATTAAAATCTGGCTCTCTCCTAAAATTTGTCTTTTGTCCTAGCTCTCTGCTATCTCTCTGTCTCTCTGCTGCATTCCCCTCACCCCCAGCCAGCTGTGGCGGATGGCTGCCCCACCGTGAGCCTGGTTCTGTTGGAGGTTTCTTCCTCCTAAAAGGAAGCTCTTCCTTACCACTGTTGCGTGTATGCTCATAAGGGGTCAAGTAACTGTTGGAGTTTCTTTTTAGTATTTTAGGGTCTTTATGTTATAAAGTACCTTGAGGCAACTGCTGTTGTGAAATGGCGCTATATAAATAAAACTGAAGTTAACCGAAGTCAATTGTAGTGGCATTTTTGCTATTGCATTTTAAACTCTGTTGACTACCTCTAGGGTAAGGCCCTTCACACATTTAAAAATCAATTTTATAAACAATTTTTTTTCAAATTCTCAGAGCTTAATAATTCTGCATTGCATAATGGTTTAGTTTGGGTTCTGTTCCTACATTTTCAAAACTTGTTTGAAAAAAGACATTGTAAGTTTCACTTATTTGGCTGCCTCCCCTTAAACATGCACTATGAGAAAGATGCAATGGAATAATGCATATACGAGGTTTAATTACTCAAAAATAATGAAGGTGCCACTTTTGGTAAGTTTCCAAATATCTGACTCAGATTATAATTGGGAATCCAAAACAACATCAAGCTATACAAACTCATTTACTTTATTTATTCCCTTTTCATCAGTACTGATTGTAAATACATCATTTACGTTTTGTAGTACTGAAAAACAAACTGAAAACAGATGATTTGCTCATTCATGTTTGCATCATCAGCATACAATTGACACGTTATACAGCAGCTATCTGATAACTCATTAATGTATAGGCAATAGAGTTGTGGTCCCAGAAAGTAACCATGTAGGCATTCCACAAGGTTTCATTCCACAAGAATGTGCACTGGGAAAAGGTTTTCTTCTGGAATGGAATGCCCATTCCAAAGTAGAATAGATATTCCAGAATGCTCATGCCCATTTCAAATTCCTCTCAGGATTTCAAGTATGCTTTAAACCAGCTTAAAGGTTGTTGGGAAAATTTGATCTTTTTTTAATATTAAGTAAAAAAAAAACTTGGGCTTCTTCAGGTAAAAAAATAAAAATAAATACTGCTCCAAATACTTTCCCCTTATCCATCTGTTGCTTATTGATTTCTGTTTGGTTGCAGGAAGGCATTTGAATTTCTTGGTCAAATCCAGATGGTTTAATCCAGATTGTTTAATCCAACTTCAATTAACTGTCAAGACTGCAGGAAGAATGAGATCCGCCTTTAGTTAGAAGCCTGATTAGGTTCTCCTGACTTAAAAATTAGTGTTGCTTAAAAAAAAAAAGAAAAAGAAAAATTCCCTACTACTGACAGATAGATTTAAAGTATATGTTACTGGTCTCACTGAGGTATCAGTGTATGTTTTTATGAAATCACCAACGGATCCAGATCTTTAGCCTTTGAATTATTTAATTGATGAAATATTTCCTGTGACTTTGAACTGGATGAGTGGTTAAGAAAATAGAAGGATGGCTTAATGAAAGATTTTGATGTGTTAGTTAATGGAGTCTCTGATAGCTCTATTAATTTGCAGCCACTTTGTCCACTAAATGGTCAAATTAGGCATTAAGTGCATTTGTAATCTGTCCCGCAATCAGAACCTCAGAATCAATTTTCTTCTGACTATATGACCCATTTCCCTGGGTCTCCCCTGATTTTTAATTTCTTTTTTTTAATCCTACAATGGCCCTAATTTGCAGTTATACATATCTGACACTAATAGCAAATTTAAACTGAAGCTGTTATGTTGTATGAAAGGGCAGGCACTTTGCTGAGCTGGTTCATCTTTAGATGAGAGAGCAAAAGCACCAGAAGTCAACAGTCCATTTAAGAAACTGTGAGGGCATATTGCAGTGCTGACCTATGTTTTGTTATCCCATTTGGTTGAGTCTCAGCCTTGTCACCATGGTGATCCTCCTCCAGCGTGCTGGTGGGGCTGCTGCAAGGGCTGCTTAACATGACAGAGCCTTCGTCCTCGTCGTCGTCTTCCTCACAGGAATGGCTGCCTACTGTCTCAAAGCCGCTCAGGGAGAGCTCAGAGTCTGAGTCTGGTGGAGACAAATACATCGAGATGAGTCAGTGTGACCATGAGAGGGTTTAAAGGGTTGCAGTTAAACTAATATTATCTGGAAAAAGTCTCGCTATTAAATTGTTTGCCGATTTGAACGCACAGAAAAATGTCATTTTTAAGCTGTAAAATGTCCTGGTTTATATCTTGGTCAAAATTACTCGTCATCAATGTTACGTTAATATAACGAGTTTATATTAATTGTATATAAATACACAGACATTTATCCTTTCATAACAAATTTCTGAGTATAGAAGAAATATATATAGCGCCAAATCAAAACAAACCATCACCTCAATGGTGTTTGCTTATGTGTCAGTAATTTAAAAACAGTGTTGCCATGAGTTTGACCATGAAACAGCTCTGGCAAGTTTCCTTTTCAACACCAGATGTCCCATTTAAGGCATTTATTGATCTTTGTTTCTACTGGGTATTTTTTTAAAATGTATATTTTATAATTTAAATACCTTGGCATATGTTAGTAGAAAATTTCAAAACCTATTCAAAACAAATTTTCTTCCTTTACTTGATCAGTCCAAACGACTCTTATCTAAATGGTCCCCATTGTTGCTATCTCTTGTAGGTAGAATTAATTCTGTGAAGATGATGCTGCTCCCTAAATATCTGTACCTTTTCCAGTGCCTCCCTATTATGATTCCTAAATCATTCTTTAAATCTCTAGACTCATTAATTATTTCTTTTATTTGGAATGGTAAACACCCCAGATTAAGGAAAGCCTTTCTTCAGAGGCCTAAACAATCAGGTGGAATGGCCTTGCTTAACTTCCAAAACTACTATTGGGCAGCTAACATCCAAGGACTGCTCTACTGGCAGTATTTTCACTTGGAGCCTTCACCTCCAGTCTGGGTGTCCATGGAGGTTCATGCTGGAGGTTCTGGAACTTCTCTGTCTGCACTTCTAGGTTCTCCTCTTCCTCTTTCCTGTTCAGTTCCCTTCGGTGGTCCATTGGTTAACCAGTCCCTTAAAATTTGGTCTCAATTCAGGAAAACACCTGGTCTCCAGGCTTTCTCACTTTTAAGCCCTATTGCAGCTAATCACCTTTTTGTTTCATCAGCTGGCTTCCGGGTCTGGCATGAAAAAGGAGTGAAGTGCTTTGCAGATTTATATTCGGATGGATATTTTCTCAGTTTCTCTGATCTAACAAAAAAATTCGGACTTGCATCCACTAATTTTTTCAGGTTTCTGAAAGTATGACATCACAATTTCCTCGTAAACCTCCAGAAAATCCTCTCGATACATTTTTGTCAATCAATCCTACTTCCAAAGGTGTGTTGTCTAAACTTTATAATCTAATTTTCAGTTTGCATTGTCCATCTTTGACTGCTATCAAAACAGTCTGGGAACAAGACTTACAATTCCCCATCTCTGATAATGTGTGGGACTCTATTTTGGATCAGGTGCATTCATCTTCAATGTGCGCTCGCCATGCGCTTTTGCAATTTAAAGTTGTCCATCGGGCACATTTCTCTAAAGCTAAACTGGCGCGCATCTACCCAGGTGTGGACCCAACATGTGATAGGTGTAGGAGTGCACCTGCGACATTAATCCACATGTTTTGGTCTTGTCCCTCTCTGGCTAATTTCTGGAAATCAGTCTTTCACACTATATCTGAAATATTGATCTGTAAAATTGAGCCAAACCCCCTACCTGCCATCTTTGGAGTTGCCCCAGAACTGGATCTACCACGTTTCAAACAAAGAATGCTCTCATTTTCATCTTTAATTGCCAGGAGAGCTATCTTATTAAAGTGGAAGGATCCAGCTCCCCCTTCTCATTCACACTGGATAAGGGATATTATGTTGTGTATGGACTTAGAAAAGATATCATTTACTGTCTGAGGTCATGAAAATAGATTTTATAAAGTTCGGTGCCCCTTCTTGACAGTTTATGAGAAATCTACTACTATTGTCCCTGAGTAGCCCCCCCCCCTTTTTTTCTTTTTTTCTTTTCTCTCCCCTCTTTATACATATTTGTGGATAATATGTTTTAGCATCTAAACATTCTTTTAAATGCCATTACTCATTAGTTGTTGTTGTTGGGGTTTTTTTGTTTGTTTTTTTTTTTTACTTTGAGCAAATGTTATCTTATATCTATATTGTAACTCAGTTTAGTTTTGTGTGGATGTGTCTGCTGTCTGGGGTTTTGATTGTGGGTTAAAATTTGTTAAAATTTGATTACTACCCATGGCTTTGTATTGTGTCTGTCAGTATATTTCCAGTAATCAATAAAAAGACATTTGAAAGAAAGAAATGTATATTTTACACAAATATATTGCTGTAAAATGTAGATTTCTGTCTATAAGTAAATACAGTAAATATATAAGCTGAGTATCCAAAATTTGTTAAAAAAAATTAAAAAATTACTATGAGTTATATTATTAATTTTTGCACCCAACACAAAAACAGTCAATGACTTTCAGTATAATGCCCAAAAACTGAAATTAATACAGCTGGTAATGGACCATGTCTGATTATATTGTGACCAGAAGTCATTCACTTCCTTGTGTTGCACTTGACTCAATGATTTAAGTAACGAGAACAGCTCAAACATCAAGTGAAATAAACACGCATATGGAAAATGATAGAAAAGTGACCTCCAAAGCCTTCGATTGTAAGGACATCTATCAACATACAAACAGAAAGAAAAACAGAAATAAGATGTCAGTGACAGTAACATGAGCTCTATTTTATAATTTGATCACATTTTGGAAAATTAGAATCGCAGAATTCATTATTAGCAGCTTAAATTTCCTGTGTATGATCTGTACTGATGACTATTACTAAAATATGTCCATTGTTATGCTGGTGTACTTTATACTGTCTTCAGGATCATGATTGGTAGTGGGATCATAATTACGACTATTTAACTGCAACAAAAATCTAAACATATAGACTTAAAGAAAATCAATACTACAAGTATACTAGGGCTTCACCCACAGTGTGGGTGACCTTAGTATTGTTCTATGCATGTTCAATCGTACTTATTAAATAAGAAACTGTCACTAGTTAATTTTCCAGGATGTAACACACTCATTGGTCACTTTGTTAGGTAGACCTTACTATTACAGACTTGGACCCACTTAATTCTTTGTGGCACAGATTTAACAAGCAGCTGGAAACATTCCTGAGATTTTAGTCCATATTTACAGGATAGCATCACACAGCCGATGCAGATTTTTCAGCTGCAATGATTTCCCATTCCACCACATCCCAAAGGTGCACTACTGGATTCAATGAACTCATTGTCATGTTCACGGTTTCTGACATGGCACATTATTGGAAGCAGCCACCAAAAAATGGGTACACTGGTCAGAAATGGATGAACATGCTCAGCAACAACACCCACGTAGGCTGTGGTATTTAAAACCATGCTCAATTGGGACTAAGGAGCCGAAAGGGTGCCAAGAAAATATCCCTCACACCATTACACCACCAGCAGCCTGAACTGCTGTAAGCCCATCTGCTTCAAGGTTCACGGTGGAACTGCCACTCACTGGATATTGTCTCTTTTTCAGACCATTCTCTATAAAGCCTAGAGATGGTTGTGTGGGAAAATCCCAGTAGATCAGCAGTTTCTGAAATACTCAGACCAGCCTGTCTTGCACCAACAACCATGCCACATTCAAAGTCACTTAAATCAGCTTTCTTCCCCCTTCTGATGCTCGGATTAAACTTCAGCAGGTTGTCTCGACACGCCTAAATGCACAGAGTTGCTGCCATGTGACTGACTGATTAGATATTCGTTTAGGCAGTGACATTACTTAGGTGTGTTCATGACAGGCTTATCAAGTGCATTAAACAGAAAAGTAAGTTACTTCCTGATGAAGCCTCAAAATCAAATTAGATTTGTGGATCAGATATTCATTTCCAATTTTTGCCCTCAGAATAATAAAAAAAAGGCAAGGGGAAAAAACAAGCCGAACAATTTGATGTTTCTGTGTGTTGAATTCATCATTTGATCTGATTTTGAATTCTCTGTTGAAAAGAACAAATTATACGCTGATTACTGAACAACCACTGTTAAGGGAACAACAAAAAAAAGTGTAATTCTGTCACTTTTGTGTTCCTTTTTAACTAATTTTATGCAAATAATTAGTTTGTGTTACATAAAGACAAAAAAAACTAAAGCATTATTCACAAAAAAAATCCAGTCGTTCTCCACAACAATAAATGCAAATGTCCCATGCAATTTGTTCAGCCATTACTCCCTTTTATCTGTAAAACCTGATTATATAAATCATCAGGAAAGTCACAAGTGCGATAACAAATTTTAACGAATTAAAAACAAGTGCAAACGCCAACAAGCGCACCATTTTCTGTTTTGTAGACATTTGTTTTCAAATCTCAGCAAGCATCACTCAGGCGTATTGTTAATGTTTGCAGACCATGCAGGATTTTTTTTTTTCCATGGCATTTTCAACATAACCATTAATCACTTAAGACTCGAGGAGCGGCCAACATACCAAAAACATTCACTGACAGGAAAAAGTACTCCAGTGTCCTATAGGTGGATGAAAGAGTAGTGAGGGTGAGTGGGAGCTTGTCACAGAATCTCCTGCGTGTCCAGAGTGCGTTTGATAACCTGTCAACTCACCAGAAACGGCGTCGTGGAACTCATCCTCGCTGAGGGCACTCCGTGGTGAAGATCCCTTGACGACGGATTGCTCAAGTTCGTGGTGCTCCGTGGCAAGAGTCTGCAGTGCCTCGGAGAGGATCTTATTCTTCTCCACCTCCTGCTCCAATTTCAGACTGCGCACCTGAGCTCACCACACACAAAAACGCACACACAGATAAAAGGAAACAGACTAATCACTCACAGAAACAGAAACCATGATGAATTCTGTCCTCTACACTCGATAACAACGAGCAGATGTGTGTGTGTTGCCCAGGCTACCAACATTTTATTCAAAGTCTCATTAAAAACAGAAAACAAATATGCATGACCATCAGACAGGCTTGATGGCAGCAGGTCTGCAAATAAGCAGCATGTTGACTGACTGACTCCCCCCCCTGTTCTGTCCTCTCATTATCAGACCCATGGAGAGAGACAGAGATGGAGCTGAGAGGGATGAGCCATGTTTATCTGTAATGGAGGACAGCAACCTTGATGCTGCCGTCTCAAATAGCCTGCCGGAGAACATGAGTCCCGCTGAAGAGAGGGAATCAAATGACGGATAATGGACTCCGATATAAACCATTAGCTAAACCTTCCTTTTACACAAAACATTAGTGCTTATAATATGAAGGTATGCTCACCTTTACTTCACTGTTTCCACTGACTGACATTGTACAAACAGAAACTTAAAGCCCACTCAGTGGTTTACTTTGGATTATCAAAGAAACATAAGAGGAAGAGTTGATTAAAAATTATCATCCACAAGACAAGAGAAAGCTGAAGGAAGTGGGGTGAAAGTGATGCATGATGACAGACTGCAGATCACTTGACATCTCTGCACTGTTCTGAACTTAGAGAGGAAATTCCTGCTGCTGACCCCTCCACAGGAGGTGTTTAAATACAAAGCAGTGTAGCAGGAGCTGGAAGTGATTCATTATCTTCCTCTTGCAGGGGGAGTAAGCACAGGCCCCACTTCTTCATTCAGACTGCAAACCATCATTTACAGACTGAGCTATACTGTATAGTTTGAATTATTCCTATTGAGACCAGGCCCATTCATGATGAGTTCTGAGTTTCTGTGAGTCTTTTATCATGTGCTCTGCCTCTGCAGATTGCAGTTCAAAAGGCTGTGCAGCTGAGCGATCGAGGCCCGACCCACATGTAAACACTGAAAGCACTGGACTGGCTATTAAACCCAGAACATTCAAACTGCTCCTGGCAGCCCCGACTTCATCAGCCATGGTGTCCTTTTAAAGATCCTACAGAAATTCTTGAAGCTCTGGTGCTGAGCACTTGTGAGGAGAGAAGGTATATACAAAAAGAAAAAAAGAAAAGGAAAAAAAAAAAAGAAGCACATCATACATCATCTAATGATTATATTCAGGTTTGCATTTGTCCGTGATCTTTTCATGTGTTACAGAAAATGAGCAGCAGTCAGAATGTCATATATATATATATATATATACATATATATATATATATATATATATATATATATATGACTAAATCTGTACATTCATGTAAAGGTAAACATGCCTTGATTTACATATCCAGCATCTCAAGTGTACATTTATCACAGCAGTGCATCAAAAGCAGCAGCACGAACAGACATCACTTTTCACAATCAAAAGGGAGTAACGAGTGACTAATTCTCATTCTGGTTCAGAAAGTGCTGCAAATTAAAACTGTGACAGGCAATAATGCAAAATTCAGCTTAACACTCTCACTCTTACAGATTCGGTGCTTTACAGCATGAAAAAAAAAATTAAGATAGCACTTTTGGATTATGATAGTAATCAGAAACTCTTTTGATATGCTGTAAATTATATGCAACATCAGTGAGCATCGGTTCAACTTTTTCAAATTAACTTTTATCTATAACAAGCAAGTCCCGTCCCTGATGATTCTCTATATATCTGTTTACATCATTCATATTTCTCACATATGCAGTGCTTCCAGTTATAAAATCACAACCAAAACCTCTTCCTTCCACTGGAGAACTTGCACACACACGGCCACACAGATCACTGAGCTCCACTGTTAAATAAACACTGAAAATTATTAGGAGTGGTATTAAAGATATGCACTGTAAATGACTGTCACACTGTTTCAATTGTGTTAACCAATTACTGATTTATGTAATCATATAAAAACTTGAGCCTAACAGCATGAGTTTAGAGATGGAAAACCAAATATCTTTCAAATAAAAAAAATGAGACATTCCAGTCGTGTTATTTTAACCATGCATCATTTTATGTTTGATTGACAGTATCAGTATCCCAGAACTAAAATATTCTGTGGCAGCATCTTCCCTTGCTGAGCATTATCGGTCAACTGCTGTGGCTTATAGCTGACCCTGAGTACTACTGGGCTTGATGCCGGTGTAATAGATTGGCTGAACACTGCTTGTCTTTGTGTTCCTAATGCAATTTCACAGCCTGATACCATCAGCTGAATTTCAACTGAATTACTACAGGCTTGAAGGATGCAATTCATTCCTAACTTTACAGAACTAAAAAAAAAAAAAAGAAAAATTTCTATATCACCTCAAGAAGCCTCCTGCACTGAACACCCTGACATGGACGGACAGATGAATATCGTGTTGCGTATCGGTGTCATCTAAAGAAATCTCGAAGGCCTTCAGAGAAGATTGTCAGTGCCTGAAAGTTTGGCTAGAGATTCGAAAAGAACTCCAAATGATTTGAAGTCAATCACTACCAATTGCAATATATTTCGAATGACTGTTAAGGACTGCATTCTAGATGCATGAAACATAGATGAAATTGTTTGATCACAGTAAGGGGAGACACCAGCTGTGAAGCATGATGATTGAAATGTTATGATTTGAAGTTGCTTCACTGCCACAGGGCTTGGGAAGGTGGCAGTCATTGATTTAACTATGAAATTTGTATGCCGCAAGAGGAGTTAAACCCAAAGACAACCTTTCAACAGGGTAGTGATTCTGAGCACACAATCAAATGCAGCAAAGAACAGCTCAAAGAGAAGAACTGGAGGCTTATGGGAGGATCTATTTAAAACCCAAAATTAAATCCCACTGATCAAGAATCAAGAATTCCGACAAGCTGATCTCAGAAATTGGGCAATTATGCGAAACTGATATTAATGAATTCATTTGTGCTAAAAAGGATAATACTAGCTTCTGAGGGCACACATGCTTTATTTTTTAATCTTTTAAAAAATGATAAAAAGCCACATATGCTTTTATTGTGATTGCGTTCACATTGTTCATATTGCGGGCATGGTGGCGTGGTGGTTAGCACTACTGCCTCACAGCTAGAATGACATCTAGAAGGTCTGGGTTCGATTCCACCGTGTCCCAGACCGCTCGCTCTGTGGAGTCTTCATGTTCTCCTTGTGTCTGCTCCCCACAGTCCAAAGACATGCAGTTACTGGGGTTAGGTTAATTGGGATAATCTAAATTCAGCCATAGGTGTGAAAGGTGTCTCTCAGTGTTAGGACTACAAATCTAAATACCAAGTAAAAAGAGAATGAAAAATGCCTTAAGCAATATCTAACAATACAATACTCAGGCAGATATCAAACTTACTAATAAACCCCAGAGTGTCACATACAAAAAGTCATACAACTACCACAAATGATATACAATATCAAGAGAAACCCTCAATAAAAGATCCTCACACTGTCATCAAGTATAAGAAAACTCTTAGCAAGAGGACTTTTTTTGAAGAGGTCTAGAAGTTTTACCCATGTTTGCCAGCCCACATGGACATTTAAACATTTATCAAATTGCTGGTTTTACATGGCATTATCTCTTTCATAATTCTTCTGAGCCCTTGCAGTGATTTTCACTACAGAATCCAAATGTGGTACCCGAGAGCCTGATGATCACAGATGTTTCAAATTTGCTTTCAGCCTTGTCTGTGGTGTGCAGAGATTTTTAGCATTTCTTTGAAATGATATCATGAAACGCAGAGGCTGAAATCTCAAACTTCTTTGCACATCTGTTCTGCAAAGAATGTGAACTCTAAAACATTTAAACAAGTTTCAAATCACGAGGAAAACATATGTAAAAATATTCCATCTTCAGGTTTTTCAAACGGCTCCAGACACTCTGTTCCTGACAGTTTCCCTCCCTTAGCTCTTTATGATTCAAAGAGAGTGGATATCCTCGGTATTGTCATTTCCGGAGCACAGTCCTTATTGTGAGCACAGGAGCTCCACACACCTGCTGTTTAAATCTTTTGTCTGTGAGGGACAGCCAATCAGAAGAAAGTTGGCACAAATGGGATGGTCTTGGAGGCAGAACAGCTGTTTCAGACAGGGGAGCAATAAGTACCAAATCCCAGTATAAGGTCAATAAAGATTATTTTGAACTATGGGTCATGTAAAGCTACAATAATGCAATCCAAGAATAAATAAATAAAAACAAACAAACAAAAAAAAAACTATGGATATGAACTTAATAGGCCCACTTCAACCAACTGAACTACTGTCCTGGTCTTTTACAGAGTGGTGCATCCCGCCCCACTTTTACTCCCTGCAGTGCTTTGCCTTTATACCAGTCATGCTATTGATCTGTTGCTATTTAACCTAACCGGCTGTGAGAAGTTCTTTCAATTATATTTTTTAAGCTTTACAGAACTTTTTCAGTGTTTCACACCCCCATACCCTGCTGCTGGAATGAAATTCAAAATTTACATATATATTAAAAAAAAAAAGAAAAAGAAAAAAATTATTTCTGTTTCAACATTTGTTTATGCTTTCATTGTTTTTGCGGTATTTTAAATCAATTAGAAGTTTTAAATGATTTGCAAATTATTGCATTCTCTTAGAATTTACACACCATTCCAGCTATTTTGGAAACAGGAGTGTACATTGTTGTAAAAATTGATGTCAAAGGTCGTCGTGAGCTATAAGTGGCATCATCTATCCTTTTTTTCCTAAGGGGGTGTAATCTAGTCCCTGAATCCTTCCACTTTAATCAAATCCATTGAATTAAACACAAAGAAAAACCACGTGCAAGCGTATAATCACTTCAGTCCACTTAGCTGCTTTCATGAGGAAGTGTGAATTCTTTCAGCATGCTTTTGCGTAGGATAATTTCTTTTTAGGTCCCAGCCTTAAGACTGAAATGCTACTATAGATCTTAGGGTTGCAAACAGTAAGCATCCAGTTAATTACAATATTTTGAGTCAAGGTCAGTTCACACGAATCACAAACATATCATCTCACTTAGCCCCAACAGTCTCAACATAAGGCTTGAGAACAAACTCAAATGTTCTCAGAGGAAACAACATGCTGGTTACATAATCCGCAGAGCTCAGGTTTTTTAAAATGCCACTGAAATCTCATTCACCTCCCTTGCAGTTGAATATGTCTAGATATTTTTATGACTTAAGTAAACATAGGGAATAACCTTCTTCAGTTAATGGTGACTAAAATGCTCTTAATCAACTGCTGAAACACAGTCATAGTCGCCAGGCATTCAAATAAAGACAAAAATGTGTCTTTGGAGAAGGTCACACTCACCCCTTCCTGTCTGGAAAAGAGGCTGAGACAGACATTGAGGCTGGAAGTGGTCTTGCTGGATAACTCGCATATTTCTTGCATTTTCTGCAGTATAGTTGATGGAAATTCTGAGGGGATAAAATAAAAATAATGAATGTGACAAAAAAAACCCCAAAAAAAACAAGTCACAAAACTAAGTGGAACATGTAAAGTTCAAGCTATCTAAAGTTCTTTTTTCATGTTCTCATAACATCTACAGAGAGCACGCACACTGCAGAAACCTCTAAAGACAGTGCCAGATGGTGCTGTCTTAATTAACAGTATTTCAGACATTACTGTGCATTTAAATCTGTTTAAAGACACTTGTATTTTTTAATAAGAAGATTTTAATTTCTCTTCCCGAGTAACTGAGTTTTCTCCTCTGGTACAAACTATATATTACATAACAGAGAAAAAAAAACTTGATTGAGAGGTTTTACTTTCTGATAGCTCGTCATTCTTCAGCATGGACAGGAAAGCTGCGACCTCCTTCTCCAGGTTTTTCTGGCTGACCTCTGCAGCCTGGTAATTCAGAGAGATGGGAGAAGACCGCAGATGAGCAAAAGCAGCACGGGGTGGGAAGAAAACACTATGGGTCATTAAGCCAACATGCTAATTATGTGTGCTTTCTGTTTACAGCCACCTGTAGCGAGCTTGTTAGCTCCCCAAGTGACATCACTTCTTCGTCGTCCTCCTCTTCGCTCCCTTGCTCTTGGGAGCAGTAGTATGTGCTGTAGGCTGAGTGCTCCTCTAATGCATCAAGCCATGCCTTAAGAAGAAAAAAAAACAAACAATTTTTTTTCTTAGGTTTATCATCCAAGTCCTAAAGGTCACTTATTTGACTGATCTTGACCTTTAAGTGTTTTTGAAATATTATAGGAAACATGTTTATTTTCTTTGCAGAGGAACATCAGGAGAGAAGATCAAAACAACTCTTGGATCTGATTGTTCAAAAAGGAAGTGAATCCAGCCTGGCTCTGTCTGAAGGTAATATAATATAAAATGTTCCTCTAAAGTTTACCAATACATTTTACTGAGAGATGGTAATCAAAAAAATATATAAATAAAAAAAATTACTGATTTTCAGCTAATGCCAATTTTTTTACTTAATACCACAGCTTGTGTTTCAAATTTAAATAGTAAATTTTACATTTGACAGTCATTTTTATTCCTTCTTGGTTACTTATGCTGATACATATTCACAGCCATGCAAGATACAAAGCAGAGAAATAGTGATGTCATGAACCTCAGAGTCCAAACTGGCAAATAACCCAGTGTAATAATGCAAATTTTTATTTTTACATCTGGGTTTTACACTTTGATTAAACAAAGTGTTAATTAGTGAGCCTGAGACAAACCAGAGCCTTTCCTTGGGTGAAATCAGTGCTGTTCAAGATGTTTTTGATCAAAAGAACTGACTTCAAGATTTCTAAACTGTTAATAAGTTTCTCAGCTTATTTAAACTTTGTCAAAGAAAACTGGGGTAACACAGAAAAGAGAAAGCACTTTATTCATCTGTTTTTATTCTGAGCACCAATGGGTTCAACACAGGTGGAACATTTTAGATATAAAGGAAGGTATTTATTTAGGTAGTTAGTAAAGATGGTGCCTTAACCTTTTCACTTTTCAGAGCCATTGAAAACTTTGTTGAAGAAGGTCAGGAGATGACAGGACTTTAAGGAAGTGTTTGAGATTACAACCTGAGGAGAAACCAAACTTACTTTTCTTGTTCCCTCTGGGTCATTTTTAGGTGATACTTTAAAGTGATGCACACTGTCATCAAAGCACTTGAGAGTAAAAAAGCTGTTATCTTTGGCTCGTATCTGGAAATGAGAAACATCAGAAACATTCCTTTGTGGAAAAGCAGAAGCTATATACAGACAAATTCAACACAGGGATCAAAAAAGGGATTGCGATCCTTAAATGTTGGCTTACCAAACATTGAGAGTTAGTGAGGGACTTGCAGCCTTGCCTTCTTTCATTGGCAGCTGCATCTGACCTTCACAGAGGAAAGTAAAACAGAATGAGGCCTTTTTCTATTTACGTTGGAATTTCAACAGATGACAGATTTTAAGGAAAAATATACAGGGAAGAATTTGTGCATCACCTGTAGCACTTTTTCTTATCAAAACTGTGCAGCACTTCCATTTATCAGTAACTGAGACCTTTTCAAATATCTGCTTCAAGAAGCACATTCGAGATGAATAGAGAAATTAGAGATGCACCTACTGTTTTGAGTACCAGGATATAACACCATCCTGAAGGACGACCCAGTAAGAACGCCATCCAAAAAATCTGGAGCTCTGCAGGAAGCCACACAAGGGATCAGCAGTCTAATTTTTCAATAAAATCTTTTCAGCCTTTTCTGATTTCAGTAGTGGCTGAGATTGCACACTTTGATTATTATTTTTTATGAATATCTGCAAAGTGGACCTATTATACTCATCTCCAGCTTGATATTTCCATTGTTGCAAACTACTAAATTACATGACTGACAGTGAAAAATTATCCATATTCATCTTATCCTGTGCATTGGTGCAGCTCCTCAGTTCATCCACTGAAACAAGATTTTCAGATTTCTTTGCCCTCCCTTTCTGTACTTCCAGCTGGCTGCCCCATGTAAACAACAAGTCTGAACAGCAGATGGGCGGGGATCCTGTGTTCGCAGCCATAATTGTGTGCCCGCGAAGCCGCACACTAACATCTAGTTGGATTGCCTTTAGTATTGATAATGCCACGCATTTTCCACGGCATCATTTCGATAAGTTTTTGCTTATCACCACAACATTTCTTTCCATCCAGAGTTACATTAATATTTTGCCCACATCTGGTGAGTCTGTATTGGTGATGGGAGAGTCAGACCGCTGCCTCTAAAGCACATCCCATAGATAGCAGATTAAAGTCTGGACTCTGGTGGCCAATCCATGTGTGAAAATGACGTGTCATGCTCCAGGAACCACTAGTTCATAATTTGAGCCGGATAAATCCTGCCACTGTCATCTTGGAACACGCTCGTGCCATCAGGGAAGAAAAATGAATGGAAAAACCTGGTCATTGAGCATATTCCCCTAGTCAGCTGACCTCATAATCTTACTGAACCTCGACCTGACCAACTGAAGCAACCCCAGATCATTACGGTAGACACCAGACATGATGAGTGCATCACTGCATCTGCCTCTCTTCTTACCCTGATGCACCCATCACTCTGGAAAAGGGTAAATCTGGACTCATCAGACCTAATGACCTTTCTTAGTTGCTCTGATCTTTATGCTCCCTAGCAAATTGCCTTCATGATTCGATTTCACAGAAAGTTTGTGATCTTTAATCACAATCATTCAAGATTTTGCTCTAACCACATTCCTTTCTTCGAAGATGAAGGTTCACCACTGTCCCTCTGGGTTTTACTCATGTGTTGGACAGTCCTTAAACCAGCTTTAGTAGTTTCAGAAATCTCCTTTGCTTGATGCTGTCCAATAATTTGACCCTTCTGAAATACAGTAAAGTCTTATAACCACAGGATATGTTTTCTGACATGTTTTTTGTTTTTTTGTTAAAGAAATGAGAAGCTATTCCCTGCATCAGTTTGGGTTAAATAACATGTTACCAGATGATACATATCAGTCATTGCAGTAATTATCTAGTGGAAGGCTCTTACCCATTTGCTGAATTAAATCCACTTGGTGATTTTTATTTTTAGTCTGTGATGAAGGAAAACAAGGAAAAGCAAAATAGGTCCCCTTTAAGTTTAAGAAACCTAAACACAGGAATCTGCCAGAATGTAAAAACCATGTAGGTTCATTTGAACAGATGAATTTGAATGATTTGTCCCTTAGAAACAGACTGAATGACTGAAGACACCAATGCCATCCTAGAGCCGGCTTACAGATCAGATTCTTTAGCAATTCCTGATCAATTTTCCAGTGTGGAAAAGGGTCTGGACATGTTCAACATAAACTGGTAGACTTGCACAAGTGTCAGGTGTGCCAAACTCCACCATCATGAGTCAGTGTTTCACAATGCACGACTGCCAGGAAACAATCCAGCATTGATATGAGGAAGTCATAAGAATGGAGGAAAATTATTCAAATAAACTGGATAACTTTTGAGCTGGCTTTCGGCTGCAGCCTTTTCTTAATTTTCATCTCTACCACAATCTCATAACATAAAAATGTTTAACAGTTAGGTCATTCTTTAGTTGTCAGCTCTCAGTCGCAGTTTGCAGCATATCTGTAAAGAGTGCTGTATCTTACACTGCTCATGTGACCTCCGTCTGAATCATATCGAAGATCATTAAAGCAGCAGTGAAGCAGCAAGCCGACTGTGTAGTTATGCACGGCACCTCTGGAGTTCTGTGGTTTCTAAACCTTATTTCAATTCAATGACAAGAACCAGATTTCTGGACTACTTGTCAGAGTTATTTTCATAATAAAAGCTGGATGATCCATATTGTAAAAGCAGACAAGAGTGAGCTGCTCACCAGTGGTTCTCAAACTAAGGGGCAGGCCCCTCTGGTGGGGCTTAGAGCCACTGCAGAAATGGGAAGCTGACAACCAGGGAAAAAAGATGGACTGAAATTAAATTGAACTAATATAGTTTATTCGGGGGAAGATTAACAAACAGCAGTTTGCTGATGCCATCTTGCTGACCTTTATTTCTCTAGTTTTCAGCTTGGATCCTTTGTTATTGTTAATGACTGATAAAATTTGTTTGGTGGGAGGCGAGAACTTGTTTTTGTCTTAAGAGGGACGTGCCAACAAAGTCTGAGCACCACTGAACTGCACATGGCCTTTTTTTTAAAACATGTTGCTTTGTGCATTTGTCTGAATTTTCAGTAGCAGCAGGGTCCTTGAGGTAATCACTACATAAACTGTCAAACTGCGTACTGTAATTTTTCCATATTTCTTGTCTTCTCTCATTCCCTGATTGGATCACAGCCACCATAAAAGATAATTCCCAGATTTTACCTTCCAGAGAGGTCCCTCGTACTTCTTCACATGTCGGGTCATACCCTGATGGGGACACAAGAGAGAAAGATGAGCAAGTTTTAAAAAAAATAAAAATATCACATCAAAGAAAAATGGCTAAGACACCAACAGTCAGCTGGGCACTCACTCGATGAATGTTGCCCTCAAGAATCTGCTTCATCGCTGTATCACTGGCCAGGTCAAATACTGTTTGGCCTACAAGTTATGGACATAGAAGAGGACCTTTAGCAAAACAGAGCACATTTTTACAGAAGGGGAAAAATACTGCACGGTTCAACATTGTTTAAAAGCTGGTGACAGCAATTATAAATATCAAGGACTCATTTACATCCGAGCAGCTTGTGCTTCTCGTGTTATCACACTTTCTACATTTTTTGCCTTGATAATCATGTTCAAATCACAGGAAGAACTGCTGCGTTTGGCAAAACTAATTAGAATTTAAACTTTGAACATTTTTGGAGAAACGGCCTAGGCTGTATGCCTAAGTTGTTATTTTAGTTTGGGTGAAAGAACCTCTATTTTTACCTGTGTATCAATACATGTTCGACATTGTGTTCTTTACAGCAGCATAACATACTATGTGAGACTGATTTCAAATAAAGTACATAGGCCAGGTCCACAGCAGTAAAGTCTCAACACAGTGGTTTGCTGGCATGTTTTAAGAGAGATGAATTGTGCTTTTCCGTATTTTCTGTCATATAATGTACAGCATGCTAATGGCAAAAAAAAAAGTTTTAATAAACTTATAGTGGACCTACTATGATTTCCCATATGTTCTGTCACTTATATGTTGTTACAAAGATGAATGCTGACAATAAACATGGCCAAAGTTTCATACAGTGAGGTCAGCATGTGTATCCCTGTGAGCCTAAAGCCTGTCTGCTCTAAAAACCCAGATTCAGACAGTTCTTTCTGTTCTGTATGATGTCAAAGAGAGGGGATATTCCTAATATGGTCATCTTAGACACACAGCTCTGGCTGTGAGCACAGCAGCCCCCACCCACCTGCTGTTCATACCTTCTGTTTGTGAGGGACAGCCAATAAGAAGCAATCAGGTTTAAATCAAGAGGGGAGAGAAGCTAAAGTGCCTTGTTTCTGACAGTAAATAAAGAGAGGGGCATTATTTTAAACTGTGAACCATGTAAAGCTACTATAATGGAGTCTAAGAACAAAGATATGGAGCCTGAAATGAGCATGAGAGGTTCCTTTTAATGGCCTTTAAGCTTGGCTCTCCAGACAGTCCTGACAATACAATAAGTTCATTGTTGTTTTTGTTATTTGTGCCAAAAAGGAAATTTATTGAATATCACCAGTGAGTCATGGTTGCCAGTTCTGGCTGATGAATCGTACCATTCTTGTTTTGGATGTTGGGGTTGGCTCCACCCTTAAGCAGCTTCAGGGCACACTGCCTCTGACCTCGATAGGCTGCACAGTGCAACGGAGTGTTACCCAGCAAATCCGTGCAGTTGATGTCTGGAGGCTTCTTCCTACAGAGCTATAGAAAACACAGAGGACAGAAACAGGTGTGTCGTGTGAGCCCAAGTGCCCTGCTGCTCTTTACTATTCTGCTAAGAACTGAAGCATGGCTCCTTGATTTCTGATACAGCCACAGAGAGCTGGAATAGTTAAGGCTGCAATGAGTCTCTCCACAGCAATGAGTCTCTCCACAGCAATGAGTCTCTCCAAAACTGAACTGCCACTGTTCCCTTTATTTTTCTGAACACTGTAATTGAAAATATTGATTTGTGCCCAGTGAATTCTCTGTTGAGGTTTGTGAACTATTGGATTTCAAAGGGTGTAGCTGACGGCATACTTGTCTGGTCTTGTGAACATGGTGTGGCACCTGAGGGTGTAACTGTCAGTTAAGGCACAAAACGTCTCTGCAATCTGCTTGCGGTGACAGTGCTAACAGGCCATTTTTTAAATTTTGTTTTTTTGTGCTAACCTTTGCTAATTAGCAGTGGTAGAAAAAATATCAAGGATGGATGGATGGATGGATGGATCTCTTACACCAACATTTACATATTTAAAAATGCATATTATATCATTATAAAGTATAAGCATATTTAGGCAAATGTACTTAAGATAGTAAAAAGTATCTAATACAGAAAAATGCCTCATGTGACTGATAGAGTAATGTGCAAAAGTCTTGAGCCAACCCAATTTCTTTATATTTTGCTAGGTAAATAGGAAAATAAGTGCAAAAATATGGAGCCATGAATGTACTATTTGACCATCTTTATTCTTCAACACAGCCTGAACTCTCTCAGTCAAGTCAAGCTTTTGTGTAATTTCTTTAAGTAGTCATCAGGAATGGTTTTACAGATGGCTGTAGAAACTCAGTGCTGTAGCTCCTCTGTACAAATTGATGACAATTTGGACCTAAGCTTTAAAAGAATCAGCTGAAGGGTCAGATGCTTCTCAGGTCCTGTGTCAGGTCTTTGTCGGATTGTCTCCTATTTCTTTTTCCCCCTATTTTCAGATGCTGTTGAGGTGCTGCAGTTATTTTTATTTTTGTCCAGCTGACACACTGCACGCCATGCCGAGACATGCAAAGTTTTTGGCTAATAGCACTTTGTAAATTCCCCTGGTTGGTGCAAAATTTTATACCTGTCAAACTGTGTTATCTTTGGCATTTTTCATAGATTCAGCTGAAGTTTGGTGCCTGTTCTTATTCATAGGTCAGTGTTAAGTTGTTTAAAAAAATGGTCAGTCACAAGCAGCCAATGTCAAAAGAAAAACCCTTCAGAAAGAACTATTGCTCAAGAACACTTTCAAGAAAGTCTGGCTCCTCGGAAGCAAACTATAAAGAAATGAGGCGTGACTAAAGACTACTTACCTGCCAGAACGCAGAAATAAGGTTTAAGGTTGAGTTTTTTTCTGTAACTTAATTTACAGAGAATTACAGCCAATGGTTATTTTCATAATCATATTATAATATAATACAATATAAAGCCATCTTATATTCTAAAAAAAAGAAATGAAAAAGAAAACAGAAAAAAAAATCAGTTGGGGATTTAGTTTCACTAAAAAAAAATAAATAAAAAAACAAAGAAAAGCAACCAAATATAAATATTTAAATTGAAGAAATGTTTTTTTTTTTAAAAAAGGAACTGCAGCAATTGTTCACTGTAAAATGCCAGTCATCAAATTTCAGCCACTTGCAATGATTGCATAATAATGTTAGGTGTCAAGTCATTTCCTGGCAGCTGTCCTCATATATCATGTTCCTGGGTAGGTTATTTTGTAAACAAGTCTTCATATTTTGAAAGAAAAAACATAATTGTGACAAGTACGTGAAGCTGTGAACTAATTGTAGTGGAGTTAAAAAAAAAAATATGTGGAAAAACTGGATGAAAATAAAATGCTTAAATAAAGTAGAAGCACATTAAAGTTATACTGATGCAAAATATACTGCTCAAAAAGTGGTGGGTCTGATCTGAGATGTGGGGGCACCCTGTAAGACTCAGACATTTGCTTCATGCCTTTGGGCAGTACTGCGTCACACTTCAGCATCTGGTACTTACCATCTTAGTTAGTGTTGAAATATCTCCTTCCCGTGCAGCATCCAGAAGGTTCTCCTCCAGTTTCCTCTCCTCTGTTCTCTCAGCCGCTGTTTTCAGTGACAGAATGGGATTTAGAAGAAGAAAATGTAGGATGGATCTAAATTTTAGGTACTATATAAGTATTTTGTATGAAAGAAAAACTGACACCATTTCCATAACATCTCTTTCTTGACAGTACAGGTTTCTCACCTTCCAGCATGCTTCTGATCTCTGCATCTTGAGTAACATTTTTGGGAATCTGTGCTGTCCCATTGATGACAGTAGCACATGCACCATAGTGAAGCAGCAGCATGACAATCTCCTGATCAATATATGAATGAATGAATGAATGAATGAATGCAGTGCATGCATAAATCCTACAATTAAAGATATGCAAAGTGTAGAAGAAAACTCAAAATTTTTAATGAAAATTGATGATAAAATTAATGTACCTTTCTTCCTGTGAAGGCAGCTTTGTGCAACGGTGTATCGCCAATATTATTGGGCAAGTTCACATCTGCCCCCGCCTGCAGGGTGTGACAACACACTTGTTACCTGTGGGGTTATTTAAAATCTCCACGCTTTGAAGAAAAGAAATACTACCTTAAGCAATTCCTCCACTACATCTTTGTGTCCAAAATAACAGGCCAAGTGAAGAGGTGTCCATCCCAGGTTAGATTTACTTTTTCCTGAAAAAAATAGCACATAATGAATTAAACTAGCACACAGCATTCCATCTACAATCCCGATCTGCAAAAAAAACAGACCTTTGCAATTAATATTGAGCTGCGTCTCTTCCCTTATCTTGGACAGGAGGAGCCTTTGGACCCCAGACAGATCTCCATTGCGGGCATACCGCAGGAACTGCTCTTCTGGCTCCAGCTCCTCCATGGACTCCTGCACAGGAAATTTAAAAAAAAAAGGCTTTTTAAAAAAAATATTCTGTGACATAGCTGTGAATAAAACTATGCTTTGAAAGGGGACATCCACTTAAAAGACACAGAGTAACTAAAGAAGATTACTAATCAGAGCATGGAATGACACATGGCAACTGGAAAGAATTATTTGGACCATTCCTGCCTATTATTTCTAACACTACCAAAAATGGATGGCCTCTAAATTTAATGAAAAGCCCTGATGACAAATGTGTGGCATTCAATGAAGTTCAGTTCACCCAATTCATAATACAAGTCATCTTAAGGCAAGTTGTACTGCATACAGTATCACATGACAAGCGTAAAGTCAGCAGACTGCACCTTTAACATGAATTCTTAACCAGTGGATGTGGTTGATATTGCTTAATAAGTCATCATCTCTCATTCTTTAGTACATGTGATGGAAAAAGTCACAAGTGTTTGTTTTAGCACACAGTGAGGGTGAAGGAACTATCAGTAGGGAGAGAAGGAACTCTTAATTATTACAGTCACTCAATTATAGTCACCAGACCAGCCTTACAAGAAGGAAACAAGTCCTGTTTTTCCTGTTTAAACAGCCTAAAATAAATAAAAGTCCACATGATATTCTAGTATATCTACAATTACATCAGGGTACGCAAAGAAAAACAAAAAGAGTGCTGCTTTTAAATATCATATGGATGCAAGGAAGGATTCATGAATCACCCTGACAGGACAAGATAAATGAACTGTGCAATTATGATATCTGCAAAGCACGTGTGCAGGGGAGGAATTTGGAGTAGCAGTGAAGCAGGTTTACCTGGGATAGAAAAGCATGTGACAGTAACAGTCAGGCAGCCTGACTCACATGGCACACTGCAATTTCAAGAAAAGCATGTTCAGCAGTGCACTGGGTGCCAGTACTGATCAAAATCATTTCAGAAAAAGCATATTTAAAAAAACAAAACATTTTTTGAGTGATTATGTTTCAGACTGCAAAGAAAAAGCATGTTTACATGATTATAATGAGGTTTAATATGGTACTGTACATTTACATTTAGTGCTACTTTACACTTCCACACAACTGCATTTCACAGTGATTAACTGTGCTATATTTACCAGACAATTACAGTTTCTAGTTTCTTACAAAAATTGTACATGAAAAATGCAATTAATTAGCATGGATTAAAACATTGTTTGCAAAGTTGTTTTTTTTTAAATCTTTTTGATCCAGGGTCTTATTGAAGTCCCTGTGGATGTCTAGGAATTGTTTGCAGTTCCAAAATAAATCTTTCTGATGGTTCCAACTAAATCCAAATGAATCCACTACTTAACTAAAATAATGATTCTAACAGTAATAATAATAATTTAGCGAAAAGTCGGAGAATTACCACACATTTGCGGAGAAGAACTTTCTGTTTGTTCCCCTGTCCCATTCATTATGTCATGACCATTCATCTTACGACCCTTCAAACGAGGCCCAAGTCCTCGATTGGTAGGAATAAACTGCTTAAGCGTAAAAAAAATGAGTTAAAACTGTCTCATTATCGAGCAGCAACACTATGAAGCTACTTACACACTGACATAGATAACATATTAGTCGAACGGGCCAATTTTCTTCATTTAAAAAATAATTCCTGAACCTTTATTGCCTTCCTTTATGTAGGATTTTACCTCAAAATCCCACTTCTTGACCAACTCAAATCTTTTTAGCTGCAGGCTAAAAATTTCTCATGTGTAATGAGAATAAACACAGCAGCAGCTGAGTTAACGGTGAGCACACATACATACACACACACTTACTACTTCAACTAATGCAGTCCCGTGAAGGTAAAATCCAGTGTTTTCAGACAGAGCTGCTCTCACACAGGCCCTCTGTGAAGCTGCATGTGACGTTCTAAGCTCCTGTGAGCCGCTTCCTGCTCCCTTACTGCAGCAAAAACAGTGCGAAACACATCACGCTGTCACTCTTCCCTTCACACACTTCCCATTTATCGTCCTGCTGACCGATGGCCGAAATATCACTGCCCCTGTCTCTCCCCTGACACATAGCACAACCTCCGCGTAGTGTTTACACTGAGATCAGCTGATTGTCGCGTAGCGGAACTCGCCCTGGCCCAATCCGTCACTCCTTTCAAAATAAAAGATTACAAAAATATAAATTAATTCATTAATTCATTAATTAAATTGAAGTAACATGCCCTCTTGCCTGTTACCTTCAAAAAAAGCAACAATAAAAAACAAAACAAAACAGAAAATATCTCGGTTCGTTACATCTTTTTTCATGGCTTTGTTGTTGTACTATATTCCCAACACTGACCGCAGAACCCGGAAGTTAAAATATGCAGACCCACCCTGCTATAACCAGGAAACTGAGTTAACATGTAGCTCATGTGCTCATGTGTTTTAAGTGTTCTTTAGTTTATTGAACAATTAACATATTTTACGTAGCTGGCACTTAATCACGAGATGAATAAATGGCGGATATCATAAATCCGGAGAATGAAGGGGATCTTCAGGCTCAAGTAAGCTCAAAGTCCTTTATTTCTTGTCCCCTTAGAAAAAGTTTATCAAATCTGTCAGTTTGTCTTACATGTCTTTGTTTGTTTGTAGTAGTATTTTGAACTAGCCTGCAGTGAGCATTTAAGCCAAATGTAGCAGCTGTTCAGTAGGTAGGTTTGACAAACACTGTGGTGGTATTTAAATGCATGTACATGAGCAGAACATTAAAAATAAACTTGAACAAACACAGACACACACAGAGACTGAAGGTTGTTCCCAGGGTGTTTGGATTCATTAACACTTGTGGAAGGGACGCTTGAAGCTCAGCAGGGTGCACAGAGGCCCCACATCAACACAGAGTGTCAAAACAACAGAAAACCAAAGCAAAAATGTGGACACAAATGCCATCACAGGCATACATAATTTAACTTGCAGGTTTTGTTGCCTGAGTCCCATTGCTTCATTTATTTGAAGGGGACATATTACACTGCTCTTTAACACACATCACATGTCAGCACTAAAATGCAATATGGCATGTAGACATGGTCAGGATGACTTGCTGAAGTTCAAACCAAGCATCAGAATGGGGAACAAATGTGATTTTAAATGATTTTTGAATGTTTTTGGTGCCAGATGGGCTCATCTGAGCAGTTCAGAAACTGCTGATTTACTGGGATTTTCCCACACAACCACTGCTAGGGTTTACAGAGAATGGTCTGAAATAGAGAAAATATCCAGTGACTGGGCTCTCAAGTAAAAGAAAGAACATTCAATTCAATAGTATTTTAACAATGTTTATTATTTATTTTCACCATGAACTGGAGGGTACTCGAATAATAGTAGTTTGTGTCTCCTCTTTTCTTCTTTTTCTTTAATTAAACACACGTAGATAATCTCAGCAAACCTTAGCAACAGCTTTAAAACTTATTTTTTCTCTCTGTATGTTTCCCTCAATTACTTCTTACTTCTTCAGACTTCCGCATCTCGTTTCCTCACTGACTTTTCTGTTTACTCACTCACTCACTCACTCTCACACACACATACACACACACACTCATACACACTCACTCGCAGCTTTGCACTGACGAAATGATTGGGATGAGTCAGTGAAGGCAATTGGACTGTGTGTTTCCCGTGTGGACACATTGCCTACTGTAAAGACAAAGGAAAAAGCTGTGCAGATGAAAATAGCCCAGCTGTAAATATGAAAAAAATTTGTGCGGAGTAAAAAATAAACGGTTCGTCAAAATCTAATAATAGGTCTGACTCCGTATAGAACGGCGTCTGGGTCTGGATTGGTGACCTTTTGGAATGTGGTGGAACAGAAGAGTTGCATCGTGGTTGTGCAGCTGACAAATCTGCAGCAGCTGTGTGATGCTATCATGTCAGTATGGACCAAAGTCTCAGAGGAATGTTTCCATCACATTGTTGAATCTATGCCACGAAAATTAAGGGAATCCTGAAGGCAAAGGGGGGTCCGATTTGGCACTATCAAGGTATACCTAATAGAGTGGCTGGAGACTGTAGATACTGTCAGAATAGGGGTTGTATATAAAGAAAGTAATCCCTGTGAGACAAAGGCCCAGTCTTCTAAAAGATCCGAGTGTTTTGTTTACAGTGACGGTGGGCACATACATTTCCCAAGGGGCCACAATTAGGGCCTAACTATATCATCTTACAGGTTGCAGTGTAGAAAGAGATAAAATTAATATTGAGCAGAATCAAAGCTTATTGGTGGTAACCCTCCACAACACTCCAGTTTCTCATGTGGCCCCTTGGGAAAACTCATTGTCCACCCCGGTTTAGTCTTGGGCTATGTAAGAGCACACAGCTCTGCCCCACCGAGGCTGTTCAAACCTTCTTTGCCAATCAGGAAGAAGTTGGCTTACATAATCATGGTAACAGGATGAGAGTTACAACAGCTTATTTCTGGCAGAGGATGAACCAAGGAGCTGCTACGAGTCCCAGCATTAGGATAAATAAGGAATATTTTGGATTGTGCATCTTCCAAAGTTACTCTAGTAGAGTCCAAAAATAAAAACACAGATTTGAAAATGTGTTTAAGTTTGTAAACTGCTATTAATTTTTTCCTCATTCAGTTGATGAGTTCAAATATAGTGAGCCATGTAGTAGTAGTTAAGAGTCATTTGGTACAGTTGTGTTGGGAAGAGAAAGCGGTATGACGTATATTTTGTGCTACCCCATTAACTATTGTGGAGTAGGACATTAAATTGTTTTTAGTTTGTTTGTTTTTTAGTCTGCAAAGTCTGAATACTGTGTTAAAGTACTGAATCTGTGGTTTACTGTTTTTGGAAAATACACGTTATTACTGGTAGTTAAAGGAGAAGGTTTGTCAGTAAATATGATGTTAGCTCATGTTAGCAAAAAGACTGTATACTTGGGAGTGGCAGGCCAGGCTCACATTGTATTTTACTTATACACAAAATTGTTCATATCTACAAATTAGGTGGGTATTTTCTTCCTAGCTTACAACCTTTATGGTAAGCTAACTATCTCCTAGGTCTAGCAATAAAAATGTTGTACTTCTGTATCTTCTGTCACACCAACTCACTGCATGTCCTTCTTCACTGCATCCATGAACCTCCTCAGAGGTCTTTCTCTTTTCCTCCTGCCTGTCAGCTCCATCTTTGACATCCTTTGTCCACATTTCCAAACCTCTGATGTACTCGTTTCTAATCTTTCCCATTCTGGTCACTCCCAATGAAAATCTTAACATTGTAAGCAACATTGTAACTCCGCCACCTCCAGCCAGGAGGTCTCACTACCACCTGGTGAATCTTCCCTCTCGCTCTTGCTGCTATCCTTCTGTTACAAATCACCGCTGACACTCGTCTCCACCCCCTCCATCCTGTCTCCACTCTCTTCTTCACCTCTCTTGTGCACTTTTCATTGCATTGGATGGTAGACCCCGGGTATTTAAACTCATCTACCTTCACTACCTCTACTCAGTGTCTATTTTTTAAAGTAGCTCTGTGACTCAAAGAAATTATTGGATACACATGAATGGAATAAAGTGAGTGAAACTTTCTGTAGATTAGTGGTCCAAATGTTGTAATTACTTTATTGATTAATCCATAATTGTTTTCAAAGCCTAAATATGATTATGTAATTGTGTTGTTGTTCTTCTTTCTCTTTTAGATTGAAGAGGTCGAGGCTCTGTCTTCTATCTATGGTGATGAATGGTGTGTGATAGATGAAGCATCCAGGATATTTTGCATTAAAATATCCAATGACTTGGAGGAGCCAAAACTGACGGCATGTTTGCAGGTGCAGAAAACTGCACATTGGTCACGAGTGTCCATCATACATTTTTGGTTGTAATGTTTTTCTGTTTTTGTTTTGTTTTTTTGTTATTGATCAGATCATTCTCCCACCTGATTATCCAAGCGTAGCTCCGCCCATATACCAGATCAAGTGAGTCTTATTTGCCTTTCAAATATAATATGGAGATCTGCTGATTTGAAAGAACAGCATCCCACTCAACAGCCCACTCCTCCTCCTACTCAATAACCCTGTGTTTGTTCTCGGCTGTTGTAGTGCAGTGTGGTTGCGAGGCCCTGAGAGGGCCAAATTGGCAAACAGCCTGGAAGACATCTATGTGTGAGTGCCTTTCATAATTTTTGACTTCACAAAGAGATACTGTAGAGTGATATCAGCGACATCAAAAGCCTTTCTACAATGCAATACCTCTGTAGTTTGTGCGCCTCCTATAAGAACCACCTTCACATGAAAATGTTTATATTTTGACAGGGAGCATGCGGGGGAGAGCATCCTGTACCTATGGGTAGAAAAAGTTAGAGATTTCCTTGTTGAGAAGTCCCAGAGCTCAGAAACAGGTGAGGTGTGAAAAAAAGGAAATTCCCACTTGAGGCCATACTGTATGAACATTCTTGATGACTTGGATCACCTGATAGACCAACACAGTCTTGACCAGTACAGACGTGTTTGCTTTGTAGAATTGTGAATGCTGGTTGTACTAAAAGGAGTCAGCTGTTCAGTTTCCATAGTATATTTCCATAGTATATGTTTCTATAAGTAAATGGATTTTGTTTTTTTTTTGTTAACTCATTTGAAATCACTGTGAATTTTGGATACGTCATGCTAATCAAGCTTTAGCTAATAACTTACCTGTGCTACCTTATTATCCAAATAGGGTTATGTCTGTTAAAAAGCCCCAAACCAAAACAAACAAACAAAAAACATAAACAGAAGTCCATTAAAGCTAAAGTCACGCAGGCCTACAGACCGGTTAGCGACAGGTTGCTAGGGAAAAGCATGTAATCCCTAACCGGTTGGCAATCAATTGCTGGAAATGGGTTAGCAGAGAGGGCCCTGCCCCAGAAATCTCCTTGTGATTGCTTTGGCCAGTGCCAGATTGTTGCAGTCACCCATATTTTGTACGGCTGGCGTTGACTTGTCTGCAAACTTGTCTTTCAGTTTCACTTCCGCTCAGGGAGGAGTTGGCCAGTGTTTGCATCTTCCTTCAAACTAACTGTGGCAATCTGCTAGTGGTGGTTGCCATCTGCTAGCTAGAGACACAGTCTCTAGGTCTGTGTGACTGAGGTTTACCCATTGTCGACATCACAGTGGCTATGTCAATCTTTTATTTACAGTCTGTGCCTAAAAACTGCCTCTAGTAGACTTGCACATGATGCCTGAATACATGATGTTGTGCTAAAGGGCTTAGGCTTAAAGGTGTGTCCATACACGAACATAAATTTATAATAAACAACATTCACACTGCTGGATTATCCGAGCACTTCAGCCACTTTATGCCAGGCATGTCAGTCAAGCCACTAAACATAGCCTGCTCTTGCAGGCAGTCTCTACTTTGCTGGGCATTATTTTTAAAATTCCCAGCATCACACTGTTCAGAAGGAGTGAATTTAGCTAGTGGCATTATCCCACCTGAGTTACTGACTTGTTGTCATGTGACAGGATTTTTTTTTCCTGCTGCATCATTTATGGCTCCTTCGTTGCTTTGAGGAGAGCGACAGGATTCGGTGTTGTGTAGCTTATTTTTGGTGAACTTTTAAATGAGATATGTTAGGTAAATTGGTAAAATATCACATTTTAAGGTTAGATTTGTTATTTTATTGTTGAGAGAACTGCACGTCTTTCTTTTTGTATTTAAGTTTATTGACTTAATCATGAAAGTTGAAGCTTTTTGAATAGTTGTCTCCGTTGTGTAGAAGTCTACACTCCTCCGGGAGGAGATACAAATCCCTTTGGAGCTGTGTCAGGATGGGTTAAAAACTCTGCCAAATCCAACATGCGGAGCGACCACTGTGGCAACTACTTGTGAATAACGCAGCAACTGAAAGTAGCTCAGTCTGCTATTAATCTGTCAAGTGGTGGCTGCAGTCATTAAACTAGAATCAAACAGATCTTTATTGTCATTGTTCACAAAACAATGAAAAACCATTCAGCAGCTCTAAAGCTAAAAGACAAATTATAAAGTATATAATATAAATCTAAAATGAATAGAAATAAAGATAAATAGTGGGAGGGGGTATGTTTTTTACTGCTCATGCCAAGAAACAGTTTTCTAATCTTTTGGCTTTGGACTGGCCTCTTCCCAGGGGGCAGGGGGAAGAATAGGTGATGGCCAGGTTGGGTGTGTTCCATTATAAAACAACTGGCTTTCCTTTGGAGTCACCAAATGTGAATCTCACTGAGGGGAGTGCAGAGTCACACTGATAGCATGCTCTGCTGCCCTCACCACCCCTTGCAGGTCCTTTCTGTTCTTCTGTGCAGCAGTGAAGTACACCGTGCAGCAGTAGGTCAGCAGTAGGTTTACTAATAGAAGCTGGTCAGCAAGTGATGAGGAAGACGAGCATCCTTTAACTTCCTCAGGAAGCCTTTGTTGGGCCTTCCTCACCTGATGAGAGATGTCTGTGGGCCAGGTGAGGTGAGCTGAGATGTGAACACCAAGAAACTTAATGCAAAGTGTAGAGTGCTCAGTGTGCTTTGATTTTCTGAAGTCCACTATTATTTCATTATTTCTGTAAGTGTTTAAGTCCAGGTTATTGTGATAACACCAACCTGTGAGATGCCTGACCTCCTCCCTGCAGGCCTTTTCATCACAGTCAGACAGATATCAGACAGTGGTGGTATTATCAGCAAATTAGCGATGGTGCTGGTAGTGTAAATGTGGGAGCCATTGGGAGAAAATGGGGAGTGGAGGAGGGGGCTGAGGATACACCGCTGTGATGTGCCAGTGCTCAGGATGAGAGTGGATGATGTGTGATCATCCATCTTGACATTCTGGGGTCCTTTATTTAGGAAGTCCAGTCAACACGTGCACAGCGAACAGCATAAATCCAGGTTGTTCATTTTATGAGCTAACTATTAAAAGCTAAGTTAAAACCCACAAACTGTGCAAGAGCTGTGTGGAGAGCTGTAATCACTGCCTCTCAAGACATTTATTGATAATGGGGTTTAGAGCAACTGAGCGATAGTCATTAAGGCAGTTCACTGTACTTTTCTTTGGACAAACTCTATTTTTGGCAGCGGGTTTTGCAAAATGTCAGTTTCAGTCTTTCCAGGAAACTGGCGTGCACGATAATCCACATATTGGCTATGATATAGACCACTGTTTATCAGCAGGTCAGTCATTGGATCAATCCACTTAGCCACCAGAAGCCTCGTCTAAATGCGCCCTCTTTTCTGTTAGTATACTCCTTCATTCCTAACACAACTGTCGAGTGTGGGCTAAAGCTGTGATAAGATGAGCAGAAAAGGCCTGTAGGGGCATTAAAAACTCCTTCTGACTGAGTGACTGCGCTGAATTGAGATCGATATCTGTGTAATACCTTTGGTTACCTTAGTCGAATCTTTTGCAGTGTAAAAAGACATAAAGGTACTCAAATTAAAGATTCTCTACAAGAGTCACACTGAATCAGATTTTCAGAAGGGGGCCTGTCTTGTCTGTCTCACTTATCTAGTGCTGAGCAGCATCTATTATTCGAGGCAGACGGTCTCTTTTGAGCAACAAGCCAGAAAAATATTAACTGTCCTCCCCATTGTTGCGTGTCATAATTCCCCTTTCTGCAATTCATGTGGTAATAAGTATAACTGGTCACAGCACTTCAGCTCAGGACTGGGATTGACAGCTCATTCATTCAAAAGACAGGGACATTGTGCGCAAGAGGAAGAGGGGGGGATGATGAGGCTGAAGATGTACATTTCACAGAAAAGGAAATGAAAAGTGGGTAAACATGACAAAGGACATGAGAAGTACAGACAAAATCGTGGTTCTGATTATCAGATTTGGATTAATTAGATCACACAAAAGGCAAAAGGGTGGAAAAAAAATCAGAAAGCCATATTTGTTCATTTAAATACAAAATATTTTAATGATTTGTAATTTTTGCAGCTTTTGTGCATAAGTCCTGCATGTGTATGTATGCATGCATAGAAGAAACACTGGAAACATTAATCGGCTTCACAGCAAACATGGTACAGGAATTTTGTCATTTCTTGTCTTGATTCTTGTCCTCTGAGATTTTTCAGCTTTTCTTTCCTTTAAAAACACACCTCTATTACACACACACACATTAAAGTCTGTATTTTCCTTCTTATCAAATCCCATTAGCGAAACACACACACATACACACGACAATGGATTAATTCTACTAAAAAGTATTGTGTATGCCAAGCCTGGTGCAACAAATCCTCTGTGCCACAGACCTCTGTTGTTGACAAGGTTTTTTTTTTTTTTAAAGTTCTCTTTAAAGGTACGTGCTTTTTATGACAATTTTATATTTGCATATTTTCTCTGAGGAAATTAATTGTAGTTGATATACTGTTACGAATAGTAGAGTGAGTCACACTGTAGCACTTGGTGATATGTTCCCCTGTCTGTTTTAAGTAATTCACACACAGAGTACTCCAGAACACCCAAACAAAATGTGCTAATCCACAGCTGAAAATAGTACCCAACAAATACATGGAGAGCTGTCCTTTTTTAGAGCAAGAAATAACTTCTAAATGTAAATGTTACTGGATGGGAAAGAAACATATAGAGTCTGTTTGTTTCTTTCCCATCCAGTAACTGTTCCAAGATGAGTGTATGGTTAATTCAGTTCAGACTTGTTATTTAGCACTCTTATTTGGCTGAATTTAGCATCAGGCCATTATAGCAATAATAGTAGACCTGTGAAAGTGTTCAAGTCCAAATTTTGAAATTAATATGTGTATAATTATTAGCCAGTTAAGCTTACAAATAACCTTAATTTTGATGATTTAGATGTGTGTTCTGATGCAGTATGAATTAGTTCAAATGATTATTTATTCAACAATTCATATTTGTTTCCGTCTGCAGCTTACAGTTCATTACCAGCACAGTGAGAACAAGTGTAATTACATAAATGTCCGGCTAATGGTTTTTATTTTGTCAGTTCTGTTTGTCGAGGATTGAAGAACCTATAAGTGACATTGTTATCTACACTGAGTGCTAATGCTTTAAGCTCCCCAGACTGTAGCTCTTTTCTACATTTACTCTCACGGTAATGGAAAATTAATGATTACTTCAAAAACATAAGCACAGTGCTCAGAGAATTCAGCTGCACTTACACTAGGCACCGCGACCGTGCATTTGAGGATGGCCTGAGTCTGAAGCATAGACTGTATATAAAAGACAGACATAGCCACTGCGCATCGAGTTGACTCCTTTGGCCACTGGCATCTTGGTGTGTTAAATTCACATATAATAGGAAAAGGGTGAATCTACGAGAACCTGAACATGATGGCATGCTCATACAGAGGCTAATCTCCATGGCTTTCTATGATGTCTTTTTGCAACCACAGGTGGTGCCCCCTGCAGGCCATTAAAAGTAAATACAGGTTTAAGGCACTTTTGCATCGGCTTTATGTGTCAGACTCAAAAGCTACATGCTTCTTATATATGCATCCTATAGTCCATTGATTAGATTGGTAAGGATAGACAGATACATCTTCCATTGTGTTTTTAAAAAATGACTGCTCTTTTCCAAATATTTTCCAAGGATGACCTCCCAGCTGATTTTGTGTTGCAGACCATCTGGCTTGTCATCTTGTCATGGCTATTATTAATGCATCATTGGTTTGATATTTTCATGGGATTTGTTTAGAATTACAAAAATATTCTCTAAACTCAACGTTTGTTGGGGCATATTTACATACATTGGCTGGCAGACATCTCAAGGAGCAGATTGTATTACCTGTAATGATGTTAGCTTGCCACAGTCAAAAGCTGGGGGAGAGACATGCATGCATTTGAGTCCATTTTAATTTGAATACATTTGCTTGTGATTGTGTTGAAAGACCATGTGTAAGCCATGCTCTGTATATACATAGATCATCAGCTGATAATTACACATAGCACACACATAACACACCTTTGTTTCCATAACAACAGGGTTCCAATTTTAGCTCACCTTTAGATCAGCTTTTGGTGTTTGATCTCTCTACATTGGCTTGTTATTAGATGTGTCAGATGTGTCGTGATTAATCTGCTGTCAGAACCTTCCTCTTTTTTCAATAGCACTCAGTCAGATTTACAGTAGTCTGGTTGAAGACTATATTAGCATTATCATGCATTCATATGTCAATGTTAAGGTCATGTAATGGTAATTTGGCAATAATTTGCTCAGTAGGTCTCATTTTAATGCCAGGCACCCCTAGACTACAGACAGCTCGGTGAAGACCTTTACAGGCATCAGGTTTAGGATAAAAAAAAAACAACCTTTCTGTTAGCGTGGCATAACATTTCTTTTATTACCTTCTTCAGTGGAAGAACAAGAAAAGGTGAACATGACAGCTGAGAAGGATGTCGATGATGATGATGATGATGAAGACATTCCAGATTTCACCAGTCTCAAATTGAATACAGAAAATGTGCACTTCTTCCTGGAACAGACAAACGGTAAAAGCACATTTTTGTCTACAGTAGGATTTCTAAATTCTAACTAAACCAATCTCCAATCTAATGTCTTGTTATGGATCACATTTTGTCGTGTAGATGAGGAGATGCCTCCAATAAAGCATGGAAATCCTATCACAGACCGACGCAGTACCTTCCAGCCTCATTTGGCACCTGTGGTGACTCCCAGACAGGTACAGCATGTGAATAGAGAGTATAATCATCCAATTCAGTTTTATTTATATAGTGCCAAATTGCAACAACAGTCACCTTAAGGTGCTTTATATTATACAGATCCAGCCCTAATTATAAGCTTTTCAAAAAGGGAAAATTTTAAGCCAATCCCAAACTGGGAGCTGCTTCCACAGAGGAGGGGCCTGAAAGCTGAAGACTCTGCCTCCCATTCTACTTTTAACTACTTTTAGGAACCACAAGCAAGCCTGCAGTCTGAGAGCAAAGTGCTCTGTTAGGATAATATGGTACTATGAGGTCTTTAAGATATGATGGGGCCTGATTATTCAAGACCTTGTATGCGACAAGAAGGATTTTAAATTTTATTCATGATTTAATAGGGCGCCAATGAAGAGAAGCCAATATGTGAGAAATATGCTCTCTCTTTCTAGGCCCTGTCAGTACTCTAGTTCAGCATTTTGGGTCAACTGAAGGCTTTTCAGGGAGCTTGTAGAATAGCCTGATAACAATAATAATGCAAAAAAGCAGTCCTACATATTTGTTTGTTGCATTGAAGGACATGTCCTGGTCAAAAATGACTCAAAGATTTCTCATGGTGTTACTGGAGGCCAAGCTAGTGCCATCTAGAGTAATTATCTGGTTAGATGCATTAGACACGTTTCTAAGATTTTTAGGGTCAAGTACAATAACCTCAGTTTTATCTGAATTTAGAAGCAGGAACAGATAAACAGATTGAGCTCCAGCAGTATACAGTTTGAATTTTGTGCCTCTTTTTTTTGTTTCTTGAATCGTGAAGCCAGTCTGCAAGTGACAATTCATATAAAATTCAGTAGGAAATACTTGATGAGTACAGAAAAAGGATATCAATGTGCTAATTTATATCTGAAACATCTGAAAAGCCTCCTTCCCGCATGCTAATCTCACTCTCTGACTCTGTCGTAACATACCAGCTTATCTTAAAAGCTTCCACCTGCTGATAAGTGCCATTTTTATGAAACTATTTACCCAGACAGCTGTCCTCCATAGAGGACATAAACCAAATAGATGAAGAACTGGACAGAATTTCAACATTTTATTCACTAATTTGAATAATGATGTAAACAATGTTTACTGATAGTGTGTGTGTGTGTGTGTGTGTGTGTGTGTGTGTGTGTGTGTGTGTGTGTGTGTGTGTGTGTGTGTGTATATATGTATATATATTGTCGCAAATCGGCCAATGTGGTTGTGTTGGTCACTCCATTCTTTCCACTACCAAATTTTGGTGGTAATCTCTGCTGGACCCTGGGTACCAGAAGCCCCAAACAAGATTCAGTAGCAGAATAAGCTGTTTGGCATTGGCAGAGGAGATTTGGCAAGTTTTCCACACAGAAAGGCCCATTTTCCTTACAAATTTGGCACCATTTATGGGGAAATAAACAGCCTTTCCAACTGTATTAAAAGATTTATTGCCAAGCAGTATTGTTACAACAAAGAAATAATCAACCAAGCACAATAATCATATATGCGCAATCAAATCACCAGTTGGTTAGTAAACCTGTTTTGAAGTGGAATGGTTTCACCCACGGCATCTTGGTGTTATGGATTCAACTGGGAAACTGAGGAGCCTGCATACATGGGGTGGCAACTTATAAATCTCAAGGTGGGCCTGCCCTAACACATACCCAGCTTTACCCTAAATTTTGACGCTAATGGGGACCATAATGTTTGATGTTTAAAGTATTTAAGAAGACTTGAAACTAGCAATTAACTTATTAGGAAAGTGTTTACTGAGGTCATTGATTAAGTGAGCAGAAGCGTGATTTCCTCATAGACGTCTACACAACCATACTGTACTTATTTTTAACAACCCCAGGAATTGCCCCCTTGTGGTCATTAGAGTGCAGGTTTAAGACATAATGCTGTCAACTTTCAGACCTGAAAGCTGCATCCATCTGTTACATACAGTGTGTGATTGAGTTAGAAAAACTTTTTCACCAGCTTTTTCAGGTGATATATGATTGTGGGGTGATGGCAACAACACCGCGAAAATGGAACAGGCAGAGGAGGCAATTTTTGTCACACCAAAATCAAGCCTCAAGTTTTTATTTTGAGCCTTTCCAGCTCTGTTTGATGAATCCATGATGTGATTTACCCCCATAAACAGCTGACTAATGCTGCTTTGTGCATTAGTCAGCAGTGTTAGACAGCATGTTGACTTGAGAAGCTGTCATCTGCACAGATACGGCATAATTTTTAGTCTGACGTTCTTTTGGAAATGCAGTTTTAGCATTCGATTAGGATTTTAGTATGAAAGCAGGCTGCAGCCAACACTGTGCAGGACAAACGCGTTGTGTCAGCGGTAAAATCAGTTTAAATGCCTCTAAAACAGCCATGATTTTCATTGCTCCACATGTCATGTGTTGCAGGTTAAAATGGTCCTGGAGAAGCTGTATGAAAACAAGAAGATTGCCAGTGCCACTCATAATATTTATGCATACAGGTTAGTAATGTCACATATAGCTTATATGGTTGCTAGAAAAAAATTTATAAACTCTCTGTAATTGCTGAGATTTCTGCATTAATTATCATAATATGTGGTTTATTCTTTGTCTAAGTTATAATTATAGACAAACACATTCTGACTAAACTTGTAACAAGCAGTTGTACTTGCACAGTTGTTCAAGCGTAGGCTGGAAAAATGATATGAACCAGTGTGTCTCGAGCCTGAAGAGTTCCAGTAGACCAGATAAGATTGGAAATGTGATTTGCAGACATTTCCCTCTGTATACATAATGCATACAAAGAAAGACTGGTTGGTGTGAACCGTGCCTCAAGTACAACAGCTTTCATAGAACTTTGGAAGGTCTCTGCAACTTGCTAAAATCCTTGTTTGTGTGTCCACTATAATAAAAACACTGAATAAGAATTGCTTTAAAAGAAGGAGAGCACAAAGGAGGCTGAAACACGGAGTGGTTGAAAAAGAAAAAAATTCAAGGTGTGGGATGGACATGACCTGATAGTTCAATCTAGAAATCCCAGGTATGTTAAGTATAGAAATCTGAAGCGAATCAATTTTGATAAAGAGGAATACTCCGAAGTCTCATAAGCAGCTACATGTAGCCTTCATCAGCTACATCTGATGAAGGCTGATGCTGCTAAAGGAGGTTCTACAATTACATTTCATTAATTTAATATACACTGTTTAATTTAATATCTACTCTTCTTAATATAAGTAAAGTATATGTGTCTGTATGTGTTTACGCCCACAGTGGAGAAGAACATGAGATAAGTAAAGATGCAAGGCTCATATGTCTTCCCTAAAGGGCACATTGCTGCAATTAAAGGTCAAAAAAGCACCAGAGAAAATGAAGGCTTCTGACAGTACTCTGCATAATGTGAATAGATGTGTGTGTGTGTGTGTGTGTGTGTGTGTGTGTGTGTGTGTGTATGTGTATATATACGTGTCTCCTTTCTCAGTGTGTGTTTATGTTTAGTCATGAATGCCTGTGTGTGATTTTTTTTTTTTTTAATGTGTCGTCTAATGAGGTCCATGTTGCGTTGCTGGTGCACTGCCTGGGCGGTCATTACTCATGGGGAGGAGATTGTGACATTTATACCACTTAAAAAAACTGTTCCGGTGAAGAGGCTGTCACGGCGTCATTCACTAACCATAACATCTTAATGCTCTCCCGCCTAATGCCAAGCTGTTGTGATTCTGTCTGTTTTAGGATTTATTGCGAGGACAAGCACAGCTTCCTGCAGGATTGCGAAGATGATGGAGAGACAGCCGCAGGAGGGAGATTGCTCCATTTACTGCAGGTTATCATTTAATTAAATAAATGCTGGCTTTAGTCCAAAAGATAACTCTTTCAGCTGCATACTAAAACTGTATGTTGTGTTTGTTAAAAAGGTAAAAAAAAAATTTAAAAAATCCAATCCCAAAAGAACCAGTCAATTAGTCAAAACTGAATGCACAAAAGCTTTTGCCCAGTAATGGCATCACAGCCACATTGTTAAACCTGCTGGTTGCCTTGAGCTTTCTTTTGGCTTTTTGCATTGCTTAATTGGAGTCTGTTCTGTCTGCCCTGTTCATTTTCACAGTATGCATAATTTAGTTTATTTCTCAAGGACATTGACAGTTGTGTCCAATGTACCGATTTACATAGCTGTGCATATATAGCTGAAGCTAATATCCAATGCCAGTCCCTTGATGGGCATTAATAATTCAAGGAATCATTAAAATTACATGCTACCATTTACAGTTTAATTTGGTGTCTGCTGTGATTTTTAAATCAAGATGGTTATTAGTAACACAGACTCCCAACAATATAAAGCTGAATGTTTTCAAACTCGAATGCATGCATTTGTAGCCATATACATTGTATAAAGTTGTTAATAACCAGTTCTTGTTAATATCGCATTTTACAACACAAATTGGAAACTTTACACTGTTTTTCTGTATTTACTGGCACTTCAAGATAAGCTACTCTTAATGAGCGTAGCTGTTTTGTCAGTTTTGACAGTTTATGTCACACCACTAAAGCAGATTAGGCCTTTTTGTAGAAAATTATAACATGTCACAATGGGAAAGGCTTCACTGTGAATAATATAAATAAAATAAAAAAAAACAGGGATGAATTACATTTGGCTTCTCCAGTTCCAGGGACCTGGTGTTGTAACCTGTAACCTCTGTATCAGCATGCACGGGGGCATTTTCTGGTGTTGTGTCCTGAATATAAAGAGATACTTGATAAGCGTTCATGACATCAAGTTGAAGTCTTTTATGTTTCATTTTTTATTTCAGTTTTATTTACGCGGTGCCAAAACACAGCAGTAATTATCTCAAGAGGCCTTATATTATACGGTAAACAATCCTACAATATTACTGAAAGAAATTCACTGATCCAATGATCAACTGTGAGTGGCAACTGAAGTCAGTGGGGAGAAAAAAAAAATCTTCTTTTTAATAGGCAGAGATTTCTGGGGGAGGGCGGGGAAGGCATCTGCCATGACCAGTTGGGTGGTGAGGGAAAGAGAAGAGAAGAAAGAGGGGCAAAGAGAGACTAGGATCAACAAACAGAAAAAAAAACACATCAGAGAGATGAGATTGAAGCTGATGACATGCAATAGTGGCATATATGGTAAATGCATGTGCACTGATGCGAGAGTAGAGAAGAGGTGGTCGGTGCAGCATAGCAGCAACCGACTAAGGGATGGTTCAGGGTCACTGCGCTAAGTATAAGCTTACCAAAATGGAAGTTTTAAGCCCTATTTTAAAAGTAGGGATATTGCATTTCTCCTTAACCTAAACTGGCTCCCTATAAAATTAGGTTCTACGTCACATTCTACTTCTCAGCGAGTAAGCCAGCGCTCTTGAAAGCCGAGGGATTTATTGGCATGTTATGGTATTATAAGATCTTTTGAGGTATAATGGAGGTTGGTGTCATAAAGAATACATTTTGTACTCTTGAAGGGAGCTTTCAGGACATGCTAACAAAACAATTATAGTCGTGAATCTTCGAAGTAACACATTCATGGAGAAATTGTTCAGCAGGCAGAACAGGATGCTCCTAATTTTGGAGATGAATGTTTTTTAAAGCCTTTCAGCTGAACAGTTGGACGGTAAAGATTACTGAAATTTCATTAACAGCTTATTGTGCGTGCAAGTCTCTCTCTTGTTGGTATAAAAAAATTAACATTTATTGTTCTATAAAAAAGTACTTATACACTGACTGCGAGGTCTCATTATATATGCTGTTGTACTCTCCTACAACACACCTGCCACTTTTTACTCTGCACATCTCGGTATTTTCTCAGTCAGCTTTATGAGGCAGTCACCCGGTTTGGCTTTCAGTTAACAGCTGTGGTTTGTCAAGAGTTAATTTCTTGAATTTCTTGCCCTCTTAATGTGCTTGAGACCATCAGTTGTGTTGTGAAGGGTAGAGTTGGTATACAGTGAATAGCCCTATTTGAGTAATGTTCTAATCCATATTATGGGAAGAACTACTCAACTAAGTAAAGAAAAATGACGGTCCATCATTACTTTATGAAATGGAGGTCAGTCAATACAAAAAAATTCAAGAACTTTGAAAGTATCCTCAAGTGCAGTCACAAAGAGCATCAAATGTTATGATCAAACTGGCTGTCATTAGGACTGCCCCAGGAAAGGAAGACGAAGAGTTACCTCTGTTGCACAGGATAAGTTCATCAGAGTTACCAGCCTCAGAAACCACAAGTTAACAGCACCCCAGATAAGAGCCCACCTAAATGCTTCACAGAGTTCAAGAAGCACACACATCTCAGCATCAACTGTTCAGAGAAGACTGTGTGAATCTGGACTTTATGTGTCAAATTGCTGACAAAGAAGCCACTTCTAAGGAAGAACAACAGAGGAAGAGAATGGCTTGGGCCAAGGAACACAAGGAATGTGTTAGACCAGTGGAAATCTGTCCTTTGGTCTGATGAGTCCAAATTTGAGATTTCTGGTTCCAAACGCCATGTCTTTGTAAGACGCAGAAAAGGTGAGCGGATGGTTCCTACATGTGTAGTTCCCATCTGTGAAGTATGGAGGAGGAAGTGTGATGGTATGGGGGTGCTTTGCTGGTGACACTGTTGGTGATTTATTCAAAATCCAAGGCACACTTAACCAGCATGGCGACCACAGCATTCTGCAGCAACATGCCATCCCATCTGGTTTGCACATAGTGGGACCATCATTTGATTTTTCAACAGGACAATGACTCCAAAACACCTCTAGTGTGTCAGGGCTGTTTTCCAGAATTACCTGATCTAAACCCAATTGAGATGGTTTGGGATGAGTTGGACCGCAGAGTGAAAGGCAAAGCAGCCAACAAGTGCTCAGCACCTCTGGGAACTCCTTCAAGACTGTTGGAAAACCATTTCAGGTGATTGACCTCATGAAGCTTATTGAGAGAATGCCAAGAGTGTGCAAAGCTGTGATCAAAGTAAAAGGTGTCTATTACGCATATAAACCTTGGAGCACTAAAGGCACTGGGGTTCAGGACACTTTGACATTCAGACTGAAGGAACCCAGGATAGAACCACCAACCTTCCAGTTATGACCACACAGCAGTTGCATGGGGAGCTAGAAGTATTAATTCATGTTATGAATAGCAACCCTTGTAATAAATTAAGTGAGTAATTTACACACAACTGTGTGAGGGTGTCAAATAAAGCTCTGAGACTAAGTATTCGAACTCCACTGAAAATCAGTTCAGTGCGTTTATAAAATTCAGGGTAATGTCCATAACAGAGTGTCAAAACTGTGTCTCTTTTAAATTAGACAGGCTATCTAATGAATTTCTTTGAGCCTGTCAGGGTTGATTTTGAGACACTGAGATGATGTGATGTGGTAAAACTGAAACTGCTGATCCCTAAGGCAGAGCTGAACATTAATTCAGATAAGTGTAACTTGCCGAGAAAAATAGAACTACACTGAGATTGAGTCCTTATGGCTTTATATGGGGATGTGGCTGCAGTAGTATAACCCACACTTCTAATGTTTGCATAATGTGTAGGTTTCCTGCACTGGGAGCTGTGGTCCCACTATAATAATTTCACATAGTCATTAATCCTCTCATTTCACACATCAAAGAAGCACTTGCCACTG
The DNA here is from genome assembly GCA_024447675.2 of Pterophyllum scalare. NCBI lineage: Eukaryota > Metazoa > Chordata > Actinopteri > Cichliformes > Cichlidae > Pterophyllum > Pterophyllum scalare. Next base: position 101,462 of record JAMQGT020012852.1, on the reverse strand, counting down.
GGTTTTACTGTCAGATGGCCCTGTGATTCACACACACACCCACATCACACTGAAATGTGTTATTGTCCACTCACTTTTTGTTTCCCTGTAATGCTAAATGAAAGCCAGTAAAAGGTTTGTGACCAAACTAAAACTTTCCTATAGTCAAAGCTTAGCGGTGACTTGTAGTAGTCGTGTCATACTCATTACGTCTAGGTGCTGCATCGTGTCAGAGCCTTTCCAGATGAAATCCATGACTCATGTCAAAGTTCATTTTCATTCATAAGATGACAGCAGTCGCCACTGCCAGTTTGGCCCTGTTAGAGAGATAAATCACTCTGAAATAGTGCATTGGATTCTTGGTGTGGATATGTCAAAAACTGAGATCTGCTACACTGAATTCAGATGAATCAAGCTGTCTTGTGTTCATTAAAAAAGCATAAGTCAGACTTTGCTTTAAATTATCTTTTGAATATTTAAAAAAAAACATCTACAAACTTACGTGCATCCATTTTATCATGTGTTCCTTAATAGGTATCAGGGAAGCATAGAAGACGTGTTTACATCATTAACAGAACATCCATATTTCTCATCACTTTTCATTACTTTTTGCTATAATCAATATAATAATCAATATATTTTTATTGAAAATAAGCCAGAGAATGATGTGAATGATGCATGAGTCACTCCCAGTGAAGCACCCACAGTGAATTTTACAAAGAAGGAAGGAAGTGCTGCGTGACTCTGGAGGCTGATCTGATAGGTCGTCCTCAGTGGGGAAGTTGGATGTTTAAAAGCTACAGAGGAAGGATTTTTTTCAAGTGAAAAAACTAATCGAAGATCAAAGATTATGCTTTGGTTAGGCAAAATTGTTGCTTGACACCACACATACGCCAGAATAAAGTACCTTGTTTTTTTATGCACATGGAACAATCAGCAGCTTCTGTGTCAGTGATATGTTCATGTTTTGCCGCCAAGCAGCCAAAAAAATAATTCATTTCAGTTTTAGATCATTTTTTTTGTTTTGTTTTTTTACATTTTAAAATGAACTCAAGAATGTATTCATCCAGTCGGTGCTTTAATGGTATCTTAAAATAAAAAAGTGGCAGCTTGGCAGCTCAGTGGGTTGCACTATTGACTTACAGCACGAAGGTCTTGAGGTAGAGTCTGGGCAAGGCCAGGGGCAGCTTTGAAGCTCCTTTTGTCTTTTTGCATTAAAACCATGCTAGGCTAATTCTCCTGTCATTGTGCCCTTGACCAAGGACTGGCTCACATCAGAAGTTGGTCTCCAGGTGCTGCATGGCAGGCACCTACTGCTTCTAATACTCCTAATGGTAAATGGAGAGAACAAGTTACCCTAAGGGGATTCATAAAGGATAATCAGTGCATTTAACTACAAAACCAGATAGATTCACACCATCAGTGCCCTCCTTTTACAGTTGTTTTTCCTAACGCGTGAGCATGAGAGCAGTTTTAAAGCTAAATCAGGTAAATTCCTGTCACTGGCTGACTTAGATCTGCTGTCCTCCAGCTCATCTTTCTGAGCAACACAGTGATTAATCTTCTACCCGCAACACTATCAGCATACGGAGCAATTTACTTGAAGAGCTCTTCCCAAATCTATTTTCCTCTAATCTCATTCCTCTTCATAAGCCTTTCTTCCCGTTTCCTCATTTAGATGTGTGCATTCTGACAGTGAATGTGGAAGTCTGTGGTGATGAATAAAAGTAGGATCTTATTGATGGAGCTGGCAGCCAGATGTGGATGAGTCCCTTCAAATGACAGATTGCTTTTTGTGTGTTTGGCAGTGAAAAGTAAAGTTCTCCACTTCATTTTAAGGCCACAATGTGGTGTTTTGGGAAATATGCCTTTTCCCATCTACTGGGAGTTTCATTAATCTCAATTTTTTTCAATTTAATCTTTGTGCATTCAAAGTGTAAGAGTTGCATAACTTAAGAGAACCACAGGGAAACAGCCTCTGTTAAAAAGAAACATGATCTTACAAATTCTCCTTTTTATAGTTTTTTTAAAAATTTCTTTAAGCCAATAAAACGAAACTTTAGTGATAGAAGAGTCCACCTTTGGCTGCTTTTTGCTATTTGGGGACAACAAAAAAGGAGCTGTAAACATAGAACTATTATTATGCTAATATCACGTATAGAGAGCAAGATAATATTGAACTTATTAAATAAGTTCAGTATTCACTGTCTTTTTTTTAAACAGGGTTTTACTCTGTGGTGAATCCTGAGGAGAACAATGCCTTCATTGGCTGCCAAGTACTCCATAGATTTGCTAAATTTATGTCTGCTGTTTGGTGCTGGTTCAAGGCAGGTAGTGCAGGGAAAAAAAGCTAACTGCTGCAGCTGGACTTGACAGTTTTTGACAGGAAAATCAAAGCAATCATGTAAAAGGTGCCAAAATGCTTTTTATAGCTGAGGGTGCCTGCAGGGTGATAATTATCCATATGTTCATTGCAGGGTGCAATGCCGTTCGTGTACATGTAGGCAGTTGATTTATTGTACTTTTTCTGAAACTCTTCCAGTGGTCTGTTAAAAGTTTCTATGGTATTTTATTGCTTTGAGAATCGTGTTATTTATTAGTTGTTTGAGATCATACTTTTAGTTGCGTTTCATGTTATTTAGTGACTTTATGTCTTTTGTAAACTTCTGCTCGTGTGGTTGATTAGCATGCTTCACTATGCCTTCCATTATTTTTATGAATAAACTGAGCATCCTAATTGTAGCAAAACATGTCCTGGAGCCACACATTGAACACGCAAAGATGAAAGTGAAATAAATGTCTTCATCTAACTCTGTGGATCGCTGCAAAACAGCCAATACACCCAAATTTGGATTGGCAGGATATTGGTTTTTGAGCGTCAGCTCAAACTGATACATTTCGTGAAGATTCATTCATTTATCATCCATCAAATATAGTGTAAAATATTTGGCTGCTTGAAAACAGCTATCAAAGCAGTTACGTTGTGTCAAAAATGTTTGTCAAATTGTATTTGACTCTGGGCCGACTTATTATACGCACCTTTATCTCTGACAACAGATTCTGGACGTGCGTAATGTCATGGTGGTCGTCTCCAGGTGGTTCGGAGGTATTTTGTTGGGTCCTGATCGTTTCAAACACATCAACAACTGTGCTCGTAACATCCTGGTGGAGGAGGGATACACCGCCTCTACGGTGAGACACACACTGAGCCTTCTGCACATTACTCTGTCATCTTCTGCTGACACATCATCAGTCAAATTGGACTTTGCTGCCAGTTTCTGATGCGGGAGACCACCTGGTTTCTTGCAGTTTAATTGCCTTACCACACAATGTTCTTCCGATTATCTGGAAACAAATTTTGACTGCAGATGAGATTTTGCCTTTCTGGCATCCAAAGGGAAGCCAGAAGGCAATTGTTGTACTGTTAGACAGTATAGTTACAGTGAGATATCAGCTTATTATAAAAAATATAGTGTGTTTTCACTTTTCAGTAGACATCACATTAAAGATATTGGTTTTTTTTTTTTTTTTTTGGAAGTGTCTGGTTGCAACATGTTCAGGAGATCAAACACGCTTTCACCGGCCTGAAGTTAGGTCCAGTCTGCTTTGAAGTCGCCTTTGTGTTGCAAAGTTATTCCATTGATACATGATTGACCTTTGAGTGGCTCCGACAGATAGATTAAAGGCTCTGCAAACCTACACTTAAAAGTTTTTCCTCCTTCCAAAGCCCATCATCTCACTGTAAAAATCATCACTTCATTTTATTCCCGAGCAAAGGCTCAGTTCCCGCTGGATGTCAAACGCAGACTCTGTGACAACTTATTAGAAGTTGCTGCCTTTGGAGGCAGAACTTAAAACCTCTGCAGAATAACTCAATTTCATGAAGCCCTCAAAAAAAATTTACATAAGAATTTAAAACTCATTAGATTGGATTGAAAACAAACACATTATTTTTTAGAATATCTGACTCAGGGTTTTTTTTTTTCTTTTTAAAGGGATCCAAATAGGTAAACTATTTAAACCTAATAAACATCTAGAACCAGAGTTCTCCCACAGGACAATGTCAGAATATATGAAACCTGATAAAAAAATACTACTGTGTACTGAATTTCATTTGACCACATTTTAATTAATAGTAAGAGACAGCAGTACATACATACTAAGCTTTTTTTTTTTAACATTCCCAGATATGGATGAAGTGAAGAAATGTAACTACTTTCAAACTGTGGATTGTAATGGCCTGTCTTCAGGTTGTACTGTGCTGCTCAGAAAGATGTGTTTAATCAGGGCTGTTTAATCCATACATCATTGGCTTTGGAGTTAGTTTGTTTGATGGGTGCATGTTTCCTCTGTAGTAGGCTTGCTCATCAAAACTTTGAGAACCTCTAATATGGATAAGAGAGGGATATGAATGTATTTAAGGAAGTTTCATCCCAGTCCTTCAAACTGGGTTTGTTTAAATTGAATTAAAAAGACACCAACTGGATATTTGGGATATTAACAGTTGAGCATTGCAGAATGTTGCATATACTAGACTTAGCTGTATTTATGATTACCTCATCAGATATAATAAGATACGATAAGAAATCCCTTTATTAGTCCCACGATGGGGAACACCAGAAAAGGTGTAATACAGAGCACAATTGATAAATAAGATACAATAAGAATAAAAATAGAAAGTGGAACAATAAAAAAAATCTGTGTAAACAAAACATGCAGCACAAACAAAAAGAGAAGTGGGGAGGGATGGATGGATGGATGGATGGAGCCAGTGTGAAGAGTATCTATACATACAACCAATTTTAAATTGTATCTTTAGATGGTTTGTTATTGGCAGCCTGCCACAAAAACACATAATTTGTTCTCATTTCTTTAGTTGAATATACAAAAAAAAAAAAAAGCCAAAGATAAGTTTGATGGGCATATTATTTTATTTTGTTTGGTTTCAAATTTCATCTGTACATCATTGGCCCTGTGTGTGTGTGTGTGTGTGTGTGTGTGTGTGTGTGTGTGTGCATACATGCCCGTATTCGTGCATATGTGAGGACATGCATGCGATCTTTCCCAAATCCAACATGGTGAGCTTAACTCATTATACGAGAGAATTTTTAATTTTTTTTGCAAAAGTAACCAGGAAAATGCTCCTCAGTGAAAGCCAGCATCTAGACCCCTAAGTAAGGATAATGAGACTAGCAGAAACCAAACCAGGCAGTGTGGTGAGTCCAAACATCACAACACAGGATGGTGATAAGAACCCAAGTGTCTGCAATCTGCATCAAAGGCCAAGAAGTAGTGGACACCTTTGTTCCAAGGCAGAAACATGCAGGAAGGTCTCCACCAGTGCCTGGGGCCCTCGCCAAGACCCAACAGAGGCAGAGAGCACAACCCGGTCTCACCCAGGCAGCACAGACACCCAGAAAGAGGAGCCCAAAGCACTGCACGAGCCGAGGGACAGCGAACAGACCCAAAGCCCAGGAAGGACACCAGCCAGCACAACCCGGGCACCCAGGCACAGCCCCAGTGGCACAGGATGACCAGACCCACAGGATGCCTACCTGAGCCCCCCACACCCACCGCCCCTGCCACCCCCCCAACAGAGCAAAGGGCACCCACCCCACCCCAGAGAGCCAGGCACAGAGGCTGAGCACCGGGCCCACAGGGCAGACCACAAGCCTGCACCACACGGGCCTGCACAGTGCAGGGGCAGTTGGGGAGGCAGATAAAGGGAAGGATAGGATATTTGTACAAAGAAAATGATTCCCAAAGAACTATTAGCCTGATGGTTCTTTGGGAATCACTTGGCATGGTGTGCAGTGTGTACTTAAAAAAAAAAGTGAAAACCAGAGGACAAAAGTGGCAGGCCTAAAAAAAAAAAAAGTATCTACAGCATACGAGCAGTATCCGAAAATCATTAAGAAATAGAAAAAAAAAAACCTTCAAAGACCTGACACGGAACCTGAGAGCTGAAGCCTCATCAGAAATGGTCTCAGTGGAAGGGTGGCTGTCAAGAAGCCAGTCTTAAGGAAGGGAAACAGATAGAAAAGGTTGAGGGACGCCAAATTAACCAAGAACAGGACTGAAAATCAGTAGCAACAAGTCTTATGGAGTGAATTTTACATTTTTGATCCAAATGGTTGTCAATATGTACAGAACAGGTCAGGACAGAGGTACAACAGTGAGTGTCTACAACCATCTGTAAAACATGGTGGAGGCTCTGTGATGGTTTGGGGCTGCAGTTCAGCCGGTGATGTTGGGGATCTTGTCAAAATGGATGGAATTATGAATGCAGAGAAGTACCATCAGAGTTTGATCGATCAATTCTGATACCATCTGGTATTCCTGTTCCTGAAGACTGCTTACAAGAAAGCTTACCTAAGAGAGTTCAGGCTGTGTTGAAGAATAAAGGTGGTCACACCAAATATTGACTTTCAAGCTTATTAGAATTGTACGAACGGTTTTTGCCTTATATACTGTATTTTGATTTATGTTTGCAAATTGCACCTATTTTCCAGCTAAATCTAAATAAACGAGAGGTGGCTCAAGAGTTTTGCAGAGTACTGTATTTCACTAAATGTGAAGGACGTTTCACAAAAGTCACCTGTGGTGACAAAGAGGAAGTCATAACGCTCCTGAAGCCAGTTTGAATGACAAAACAGGACCCCAACCTTTGAGGTATACCTGTTTAATCTTCATCTGAGCGGAGATGATGCTGATGGAAATCCAGAATTTTCTGATGTCCATGGAGGAAATCACGTCTCAGTGCTGTCTCCTGACAATCTACAGCATTTTCAAAAGTCAGCATATTTTCTCAATTTTTGTAAGATAAAGCCTGAACTGGAAAATGGACTATAGGGCAATATGGAATGGGAGAAAATCATTTTTGGTAAGGGTGAGTGAGATCAGTTTTGCAATTGGTAAATCCAAAATTGGATAAAATCTCTGAGGGGGAGGGGAGAGGAAGAGCTAAATCAGTCTTACACCTGAAGGGGAACAGGTTATTGCCGGTTACTTTGCAGCATGTGAGGCACTTATTAAAAATGGTATCAAAGCAATTTCCTCCTGTATGAAGCTCTGGACCAATATGAAAAACAAACTCGGACAAAATAGATGCATGAAGACAAACACAGTGAGAGTAATATTTGTTCACCCTGTAGCATCTAACGGAGGTTTCAGAGTTCTCAACAAGTTGGCAGCCTGGTTTGTCAGACTAATAATTAGCAGAGGATGTTTCCTAAAAGTACTTAGGATGGCAATGTTTTGTTTGATGCAATTACTGGAATACATTAAAACAGCATGGTGCATGTCAATCAGTACACTGGAATTTGCACATTTGCAAACACAGTGGGAGTTTAGGCAAAAGAGTTTATCATGAGCTGTAAAGAAGCACTCAAATATTAAGCATGGAAAAAGCTCTGGCACCATTAAATGGAGTGCTAATGTAACACAATCATTCGTTCTCTAATCCTCCTCTCTTGTTTCACAGGATGATGCCACCAAATCAGGAGTAAAGACCAAAAAGCCAAAAGGCAAGAAGACAAAGTGAATTTCAGAAGGAAAAAAAAGAGGATTTTTTTTTCCAAGCACATGTTTCGTCTTTGATGTTTAATTCAGTGAAAAGCTTATTTTTAGAAAAATTGAGATGCGACTTAGGGGGGAAAGGATTTCTAGCAATTTAGTCGTCATTCAAGGTAATAAAATACCATCTAGGATTTCAAAATGATATCTCAGATGACTGCCTTAACTCTGGAATCTGTATTTTTACGTTCGCCAAGGAAGTTGTTTTATGTCGTGTGCGTGCATCTGTCATGCCAACTGTAAACACAATGGCTTGAAAAGGTTTTTTGAATGAATTCTGATATAACTTTGTAGGGGTGTAGAGGGGGGTCATTTTAACAGTTGAAATTTGCCTTACATCCACCAACTTAATTATGTATTGGTCCAAAATTGACAAAAAGCCCTCTAACTGTGATTCTTATAAGTGTGGTGTGCATTGCCTGCATACAGAAAGTACCATATAAAGATTTTAAATGTGTCACATTTGACCTCTGACCTCTCTTTCAAGGTCAGTAGATTGAGCTGAAGGTCAACGTGATATAATGCTATATAGAGCTATTAAAAGCTATGTTTCTTAATACCATTGCTTGCATTGACAACACATAAGAAATGACATATGGGGTTTCTAAATATCACATTACTTTGGACCTCTGACCTCTTCTTCAAGGTCAAACATTCATTAGGTCAAACTTTCATAAAATGTCTTTTATCTTTAAAACTATGCTTAAAATTCTGCCTTTGTTTGCATTGGCAACATTTATTTTATTATGACTTTATGTACATAACAGGTTATAACTGTTTAAATACATAACAATTTGAATAAATGTAAAATGTTCCGGAATAAGTATTTTTTTTTTTTGGAAAACAATAAACTTGTGATCAAAAACTTTTTTTTAACTTTATATTTATTACTAAACATTTCAACAGATTTTATTAAACAATGAAGTGAATACTACACATGTACTGTGTCCACAAAAATAAAACATATTTGCACTCATAATTATGTCCGATATATTAAAATGAGTTTCAACAGAGCATTTTGCACTTTGCGCTTGTATTTACTGCACCACAAACTTCTTAAAGTACATTGAAAAAGAACACAGAAAACAAAATGAATATATACAAAATACAATACTGTTCCCTTAAAAGTAAATACTTCACAGAGAGCGAGCTGCCTTGGTGCTCTGAGTGCTTCTTGTTATATTTAGTCTGAGAAGCCTTGAAAGGAAATGTTTACAGTTCACCACGTTTTCATTAAAACAAACTGTGGGGATTTGTGAAGTGAATTATGACTTTGAATGTGTCACATCTTTATCCATCAGTCTCACACAAAAATTATTTATTGGCTTATGAAGAATACGCCAATAACGATTTTTTTTTTGTGGCATGTGTTCACAGTATTTTTAAAACTGTGATGCTCCGAGATAATCCGGATACAGTCGACAGGTTGCCCCTGCAAGCCTAAATTTCATCTTTCAGCTGAATCTGCGTCTCACTTGCAGTCTTTCACAATTCATTCAGTGTTTCCGAGGAATATGATCATTGCTTAATAAAATGGAGTTTACTGAGTTATGACACAGTTCACACAACCATTTTCCCCAGTGCATTTGGCGTACACTTGAAACCCATTAAATAGACATATTTTCCCCATTTTATATGCCTTTCAGACTGTTTACCACTCATTCACTCCTGTGGGATTTTGCCTCACCTCACCTTTTTGTGCCACCAGACCCCTGAAAAGACACAGTCTGCATAATAATGCTCTAAGCGGCAAAGGAACCAAAATATATCCAGGTCTCATTTGGGCACTTTTTAAGAGCCCGACTATTATGATGCAAAAAAAAAAAAAACCTTATTATCTGTATTCATTATCTTGAGAAAATAAAACTGATGACATACAAATGTAGAGAGATATTTTACTTGAATGATAACACAAATGAAAGATTTTAGAAAAATGTCCTCTAAGTCTGTTTACAAAGCCGCCTGCTCATTTCAGCCATTAGGAATAATTACAGCTAATTCACTTAGCAGAGAGTTGTGTCTCCCTGACAAGCTGTCATCATGCTGAACCCAATCATCTCAGCCCTTAATCATGTTTTTCAGGGGCTTGCAAAGAGCTCAATTTCATACTCAAGGCTGAGGAGAATAATTAGAGCGCTTGGTTTCAAATTTCATCTGTACAGTCCGTACCGATACTGCCAGGCAAGACTGTTTTGTCATTGTTTCAATAACTACCCAAGAACAGCCAGTGCAGACCATATATTCTTGCACACTCACACAGTATGTGCCATTTTAGCTGTTTACTTAAAACTTGCTGAAGTTGTAGTTGTGTAATGAATTTGATTTTGACTAAAGCGGTTCAACAAAAGTATTTACTACTGAGGAATTACAGCCATTTTTGTTATGCAGGCCCACATTTCTAGGAACACACAAATGCTATTGGACAATTCATCCAAAAGCTGTTGCACTGATAGCTGTGGGGTGTTTCTTTATAAACTGAGCAGATAAAGATCTGGAGTGGAGCATTTGGAAGCCGTGAACATATAACAGGCTGTCAGCAGAGCTCTCTGTATAATGCAAGTAAATCCATTACAGACAGATAGCAGGGACATTTGGAATGGCCAAATCAACAGTTTGTTAAATTCTGAGAGAAAAAAAAAAGTGACAAATGCTCTCCAAGAGGAAGGCAGATCATCCAAGCATGCCATAAAGATTCTTCACAAGAGGAAATGCAGATATTTTATCACAAGGTGCAGGAAGTTCTTCAGCTCATAGAATAGAAAGGCAGGATTAGAGTGGGATGAAACACATCTAAAAAAGGTAAAGCAGTTCTGAAAGGGCATGTTCATACTGTACCAGAATGATGCAAAGAGAAGGCTTGGAACTGTTGCGTGCTGGCATGGACGTGCATGGCGTCAAATGGCACTGGGTCAGTCGTATTTACTGATGATGTGATAGAAGCACTGAGGTGAAATCTGAAGTGTCTACAGCTATCATTTCTGCTCACCTTCAGCAAAGTGCAGCAGAACTGGCTTGACTGCACTTCATAGCATAGATGAACAGTGACCCAAAACAGACCGTAAAAGCAACCCCAGAGTTTTTTGTGAGTCAGGAGGTTGAAATGTTCTGCACCTGATTGAAGCACGACCAAGCACGACAGCCGATGATAAACCTAAAAGCAGAAAGACCAGTGAACAACAACCTGAAGACAGATGCAGCAGAAAAGCTGTTCTTTGGTGATGTCTTTAAATTCCAAACTGTAAGCAAAGGGTCCTTTACCAGAAAAGGTTTAAAAATTAATACATTATTTATTATTATGTTAATTTGTCCAATTTCATCGAAGCCACTGAAAACACAAGACTGTATAAAAACCTAATTCCTCAAGATTTTATGCTATATTTTTGTTCAGGACCTCAAATCAATGCTGAGAGTCTGCACTTTGACTCCATATTTTTCATGTACATCTGATTTGAAAATGTTTTGAACAGCCAAAGAACAATTATTGCATCAGTGTCAAAAAATATAAAAATATTCCATTCAATTTCAATTCGATTTTATTTATGTTATTAATATCACAACAAGCAATCACCTCAAGGCGCTTTATATTGTAAGGTAAAGACCTACAATAATTACAGAGAAAACCAAACAGTCAAAATGACCCTCCTATGAGCAAGCACTTGGCGACAGTGGGAAGAAAAAAACTTTCTTTTAACAGGAAGAAACCTCCGGCAGATCCAGGCTGAGGGAGGGGCAGTCATCTGCCGTGACCGGTTGGGGCTGAGGAGAGAGAGAGAGCGAGGAAAAAAGACATGCTGTGAAACAGAGACAGAGATGAATACTAAGAAATGATTAAATGCAGAGTGGGGTATAAACAGAGTAAAAAGATGAGAATGAAAAGAAAAACTCAGTACATCATAGGAACCCCCCAGCAGCCTAGGCCTAACTAAGCATAACTAAGGGAGGGGGTGACCTCACCCCCCCCCCATCTCTGTCTCTCTCTCTCTCTCTCTCTCTCTCTATACATATATATATATATATATATATATATATATATATATATATATATATATATATATATATATATATATATATATATATATATATATGCAGATACGATGCCTTAGACTTCCAATCATTTTAAAAATGATGAAAATGCTTCCTTTAAATATTTACATTTATAGTACCAGTCAAAAGTTTGGACACACTCTATTTCACATTGTGAAATAAATTATTAAAAGCTGCTCATCATTGTCCATCATTCATCAGTATAAAACTTTAAATTCCTTTTAGCAGCTTAACAGCTTAAAGACAGCCTAAAAACTCTTCACCTGATACAGATACAGCCCAGCACCCCATGTTATTTTGGTTTAGGTTAGTGAATATTTTATGGACACATAAACTGGACAGATGGACAGTCTCTCTCTCTCTCTCATTTTTGTGGGAAGGTTGCTAACTTACTAAAAAAAAAAGACAAAGCACATACAAGAAAGATTAATCATATCCAGAAAAACAGAATATGTGAAATATACACAAGGAGAGGAAAGTATCACAAAACTCAGAGTAATGACATTAACAAATAAAATTGAATATCAGTAAAATGCAGTTATGAAGAAGGAAAATGGGTGGATGGATGGAGTTTTACTCCTTTTCTTTCATTATATTTACGTATGTAAAATGGAATATTTTGGGCCTCAAGAACAGTCTCATCCCCAGGATCAGAAGGTTGACAGATGGATCCTTTCAGAAATTAAATGGACTTTTCCGTTTGTTGCCCTATTTGTGTTTTAATATTAGTCTGAGTACTCTGTGTTTAATAAGAGGGGCTGTTTGTGTAGCTGAATTTAGTAATTTTACCTAATTTCTTTACAAAATAAAGGAAACAAAGGAAGAATAAGATGGTAATTCACACTGGACATTGGCCTCTGAGTCACGGAACTTGCTGGTTGGTGTAAACAAATGCTGACTGGCTTCTTGCAGACATCCTGTTGCATTCAGCTCAGCTCATTTCATCTGAGCCTGCTTCATGCGTCTGGAGCACTTCAGCTTTTGATTGCAGACATAAGCCTTTGATCAGCTCCTGGGCAGACAATAAAAAAGCAAACTGTCCAAATAGCAAACACCATCTGGAAAAGACCGGAATATGTTTTGTCTTCAAAGTAAAAGCATAAAACGTGAATAGGGGATATTTTATTTAAAATAAGTATATTTTGATCTGACCGAAAACCCGAATTTTCGTATGGCTTAAATGACTTTTTATTTATGTTGCTCAGTAAGCTGCATGCTGGCCGTGATTATTGTATATTCTGGTGTTGACAGAACATTAACTGTAACTAACTAAAATTGCATCTTGAATACAATTTTTTAAACGTCTTGTTCGTCTTGAAACTTTTACAGCAGCGGTTCTATTTTGAAAGTATAGCCGGATCAAGTACTTTATTTCAAGTCTACTCAGTATTGACGTCGCCAACAAAACTAACGGTGCGCTTCGCGGTACCAACACATCCAGCATCAGCTGGGACTGCAGATAACAGAGTCCAGAAAGGAGAGAGCACCCAGAGGATCAATAACCAGCGTTAGTATCTCTGTCACAAATCATTCTTAACTCGTGTCTCTACATCGCAGACTTATTCTAGGGTTTTTTTTAAAAAATGGAAGATTTGGGGAAAGTGTCTTCAACCATCCACAGGTCTGCGTGTGTAACTTCTCGTTATAAAGTGGTGCGGGGTGTTTAGGCGCGCTGTTGGACTTGCTCGGTGGTTCCGTGCGTGCGATGAAAAAAGCCTGCAATGATTTTGGCAGTAAATTAATGATGGGCGCTCACATCCTGGAGTCCAACTCCAGCGGCAACTTGACGCCTGCGGTGGCTGAGGCTGGGGCTGTCCTCCCGGGCTACCTGGTGGTGATCTTATCGGTACTTATGGTGACTCTGGTTGTCGTTGTGGTGGCAGGGAACGCGCTGGTCATCATGGCTTTTATTGTGGACAAAACCCTGAGAAATCAAAGCAACTACTTCTTTTTGAACCTTGCTATATCCGATTTTCTAGTGGGTAAGTTCTTCTTTGTCACTTTGCTCAAATTCAACTCTTTAATGTGTGTGTGTGTGTGTGTGTGTGTGTGTGTGTGTGTGTGTGTGTGTTTATTTCCCTCTTATGAATGAAATGCTTTTTGCGCGCGCCTCCAGCACGTTGTAATTTTCCCACATTGTAATTAGTGTCTAAGTATTTAGTGGCGAGTTCACGGTGACCTCAACATCCTTTTTACGTTATTCACCTGCTAAATTACAACGCACTATTGTGCGTAATTGTGGCATGCCTCTGCTTTATTGGAGAGCACTCACATCCCTCTTATCGTGGGAGCTGGTCTTTTCTGCAGCTTTGTTAAATTATACCCTTGTCTTTAATGAAACAGCCATATTAGACTGTTCTTGTTCCTAAAATGTCACATATTTCCTGGAAGTGGCTCTTGTCGGTACCACGCAGCAACCACTAATTTTTTATCATATGCAATACATCCTGAATCTGTGAAGGTATGGGAAAGTGTGAATATTAATGCTGGTGGGTGGTGAATCATGTGTGTGCATGTGCGTGTGTGTGTGTTCCAGGTGCCTTTTGCATCCCGGTGTACATCCCCTACAACCTGACCGGGAGGTGGATGCTGGGTAAAGGTCTCTGCAAAGTGTGGCTGGTCATGGACTACCTCCTTTGCTCAGCCTCTGTCTTCAACATTGTCCTCATTAGTTATGACCGCTTCCTGTCAGTCACAAGAGCAGTAAGTAAAGTCTGTGGAGGTGCTCATTACCACATACACCCACTCACGTAATTCACATACTACGCGACCACAGTCAGGTCTAAGATGTGTCACTCCCTGAAACAGCTTGTGCTGTGCTGGGAACTCATTTGCATTCACAGCGTGATTCTTTCGCCAGGGTATCACTGAAAAGTGACTGCTTTGTTGATCAGTTTGGCCTTAATATTTTCAGTTCAAACGTTAGCACTGCACTCAACAGTCTGTATGACAAATGAACTGTATAGTCCATTGGCTGAGGCTCAGTTAATTCATCATTGTTCAGATTCATCCTGTGAAAACAGCTGGAGAATGTCTTCTTTGGATCTCCAGGGGGTTAAATAACAGTGATGATGTCACGATGATGTCACTGGGGTCATCATGGATTTGTAATTGAGATTCTTAAAGCTTTCTTTTTTTAGAGGGTGTAGTTTAAGAACTAGAATGAGTCAGACATGCTGTTAGCTTGCATGAGTAGACACTAATGCTTATTCCTAAATCTAGAAGTAAAGGGGAAGTTCGCCCTAAAATCAGATTCATATATTTGTTTTCTCTGACCTGTGGTGCTATTTATTTGCCCAGTTTTGGAGATATCAGCTGTACCTATGCCTTCTGTTGAAAATAATGGAACTAAATGTGTAAATCATCCATCCATCCATCCATCCATCCATTTTCTTCTGCTTATCCTTCTGAAAAACTCAGTGGCAGTATCTCTTTCCAGGAATCATGACCCAGTTACAAAAATACCCACAACAATCAGTATGAGCAGTTGTACTGTTAGCTAGACGATCACTTATTTTGCTCGGTGGGTCTCATCTGGTTCTGTTACTGTATATTCAGGAGAAGGCAACCCGAGTAGCTCTATAAGCAGCTCGTACCAAATTAATCCAGATGAATAAGAAGCACTACAGGCAAGGGAAAAAGTATGTAACTAGTGAACTGTCCCTTTAAGTATATCTTAATATTTGTTGCTTTGATTTTTGATTATTCTTTTTAAATTAGTTTTCTATTCAAAATTTTGTAGTTGATTCTTCTTCTACTGATGTAAAAGAGCCATTTAAAGTGGACTTTAAGGAACTTAGTGGACTTTTCCACTAAGTCCACATATGGTCAGTGTTAAACATAAAAAAATCTATTATTGTAGGGTCTTCACCTTACAATATAACAACTGCTGTAATTTGGCGCTAAAAAAATCAAATTGAACTGAAGTGCCTTGAGGCGACTGTTTCTTGTGATTTGGTGCAATATGAATAAAATTGAATTGAATTGAATAAAACAAAAAATATATATTTTGGGCATGTTTGTTTATAAAACAGATATTTTTGTGTGATTGTTTTTATCCTCTTGCACCCTCTCTCGTTTTTAATTTACAAGAACCGTCAGATACCAGATTTACAGAATCTGCCTGCTGACCTCTGTATGGCTCATGACTGCTTTCCACTGCCTATCAGTCAGTTTCTTCACATTCAGCCTGTAGGGAGCAGTATTTCTTTAATTTACAATGGAAATGGGGAGTCCTGTGTTCTTGTAGTGAACCCTTGAGACCGAGGCCATAATTATTTATGAGCTTCTTGTAGTGGATTTGTTTTGCTGTTTGTTGTTGGTTTTTTTTTTTCTCAGTTGCTCTTGAACCACAGCCACACTGGCAGCATCACTGCCTCACAGTGACATGCTGTATATCCAGCTGATGCAACTGCGGAGGCATTCTCATTGAGTGAGATAAAGAAAAGATTGAAAAACAACAACACCATCAAAGGGGAGAGCAGAAGATAAAGAAGTTTTGCTAAATGGTAGCATTTAGACTGAGTGGAGGTGAAGTGATTAAGGAGTGAAAGCAAAGAGAATGTGCAACGGTGAGGGAGGGGTAGACTGGGAGAAACCAGATGTCTCTTTCATACTAGTGTTGCATCAGTGAATGTGGCTGTCAGCCTGACATTCCCATTCTCTCTTTGGCTTCAGAGATACACCGTGGAATAAGAGCTCCATGAGTGGGTTTTATTTGCAGCATCTCTCCTCTGCTCTAAAGCAGCACAATGCAACAAGGGGTTCATTTGGGGAAGATACTCTGAGCAGCTGTGGGTGTTTGAAATGTAACAAACAGTGTTATTATGATGCAGAGTTTCTGTTCATGGCACATCACTGTGAGTCTTACACGTGTCTCTCTTGTGCCACAGGTTAAATACAGAGCTCAGAGGAACATGACCCACCAGGCTGTGTTCAAGATGGTGGCTGTGTGGGTGCTGGCCTTCCTCCTGTACGGCCCTGCCATCATCTTCTGGGAGAACATCGTCGGCCATAGTATTGTCCCGGCCCACGAGTGTTACGCAGAGTTTTATTTCACCTGGTACTTCCTGCTCAGCGCTTCCACCTTTGAGTTCTTCACCCCATTTGTGTCGGTGGCCTTTTTCAACCTCAGCATCTATCTCAACATCCATCGCAGGAATAAGAGTGGGGCCGCCTGCGCTGAAGACAACGTCAGGCCTCAGAGGAACAATGAGAAGCATAAAGATGGAGCAGGTTGGTCCGTGTTTTTTGTCAAGACTCGGAAGGTGATGTCCAGCGAGCCCGTTGCGATCTCTGCAGTCATAGAAGATGATGACATCTTGTCTCCCTCTTCCTGTGGGGAACCTAACACCAGTCAGATATTAATGCAGCGGGAGAAGTTTTCTCCAAACAGAAAAAACTCCAGGCTTTTTCAGCACACGGCCTCCTGCATGGTGCCTGGCCGTAGGACACCAGGATCTCGCCTTTCCAGAGACAAAAAGATTGCTAAATCTTTAGGCATCATAGTCTGCATTTTTGGGATATGCTGGGCTCCATACACTCTACTAATGATTATCCGCGCCGCCTGTAGCGGTAAATGTGTGGCAAACTACTGGTACGAGATTACATTCTGGCTTCTGTGGCTGAATTCTGCCATCAACCCGTTCTTGTATCCTGTGTGCCACAGCAGCTTTCGAAGAGCTTTTTCAAAGATACTGTGCCCTAAAAGACAATCGGTGCAACCTCAGATTGAGGCCCAGTCTTGTTAGATGAACTCAAATGAACTTCCATATTTTAATGAATGGAGTAAATGTTCCTGAACACTGTAAAAACTTCATTTAATGTTCTTCTATTAAAAAAAAAAAAAGGCCAGTTTTCAAAAATAAGATAAATGTTTGCATTTAAATGAGGATTGTCACAACATATCTGGCAGCAATACGATGACACGACACAGTCATAAAAATACAAAGATGGCAACAGTACAGACATTCTTTACTTAAGTAGAAGTACAGATACTTGTGTTAAAAATACTCTGGTAAAAGTTAAAGTACTGATTCAACTTCTTTACAAAGTAAAAGTGAAATAGTGCAGGCTCTGAAATGAATGAAAAAAGTGCAAAAGTAAAAGCAGCTCACTGAAGGGCGTTTCTACCAGCTATTTTTCTGTAAAGCTAACTGAACCAGCTCTATTAATTTAATAATAAAATAATATTATTACATAAGAATACAAACAGTATCCCAATCTAAATTCTAATGAATGTGCTCAGAATTAATCTGTTATGTAGAACAGAAGCAGTGAAAGGGAATTAAAAGACAAACCCCATTTTCTGTTGCCTGCATTGTAGAGGGTGACTGCCTCCACACCAAAACACAAAAATGAGTATACTCAGGGGTTACAGTCAGATTTGGCACGTGGGGGTACCCTAATGTGAGCTCCAATAGGTTTTTTTTTTTAGTTTGGTTTTTTTGCGTACAGGCTGTGCTGCTGTTTGTGGAGCAAGATGTAACCCAGTATTTCACAAACTATCTTGGCTGATTTCCATCCCCTACACTGACAGCATACTGTTTATACTGTTTTTATACTGACAGAATACAGTTGGTTTCATCAGCTTAAATTCAAATTAATCTCTGCTACACTTAATGCAACCTGTGACCATGAACGCCACAGCTGCCGTGCGCCAGTCCAACACAGAGCTTTACTGTAACTTCACCACGGTACAGCAAGCTAACCTGTTTATCCTGCACTTAGTATTTCGTGAGTAAACTAGTTGTTTTGCAGGACATTTTACAATCTGAAAAAATGTAACTTCACATCATATACAGATCCAGTATCTGTTTTGAAAATGAGGACATTACATGTAAGCTTTAAATGTCCAGTTTATCAGATGCCTCTGGAGCTTGAAAAAGGGCGACTGGACTTCTTTTTGTTTCTTGAAGACGTTCTGAAGAACTGAAGAAGCCTTTCAAGCTCCAGAGACTACTATGACCTGGATGACTGAGAGCCCACACAGACATATTTATCAGATGTCCCCGAGCAGTCCGTACCTATAAATACAACCTCTCTTCTTCCTCTCCTCTTTCTCACATCTTTCTCCATCTGTGAGTGAACTTCTCTCTCACTCTTTTCTCTCCCTGGAAATACAGCAGCTGTACCTTTAGCTAGCAGACAAACAGTTTGTGTGTTTGCTTGTTAGTACCGTTGCCTTTGAAATTACCTGCCGCAGCACGTTACTCCATTTATCCTCGCTCCTCTTCAGTAGAGCTACCTAGATTCTGAAGTACCACGACCACAACTTACAGACATGTGCACTCAGTCCCGCTTTAACCCCTGATTATAGCGCTATAAATGGTGCATAAATTATATGGTTTTGCCCCTTTCATCTCTTTGTATGTGTATGGATTCATCAATGGGATGGTGTTCTATGTGTTACTGTCCCTCCGTTTAGTCTCAGATCGGTTCGATGGTTGAAGTCACGCAGCGACAAGAAATAAAAACTTCCCCAGACGTGTTAAACCTAAAGTAAGGAGCCTTTTTTGAAAATGTAAGGAGTAGAAATTACAGATATTTGTGTAAAAATGTAAGGAGTAAAAGTAAAAAGTTGTCAGAAAAATAAATACTCAAGTAAAGTACAGATACCTGCAAATTCTACTTGATTACAGTATTGAAGTATTTGTACGTTGTTACTTTCTACCTGTGTAAAATTATTATTACATAATATTCCTAAGGGCAGAGCAGTGGACTTTTATGGTACCATTCAAATCGGAGCAGACTGTCCCTGATTAAATCACCTCTCAAAGCCAGTGTCAGATTTTTCTAATGTTGTTCATTTTTAAAACCTTCACTGACTCTCTTCACAGGCATATGAAGGCTGTGAAGTGATGGCTTATGCAGCCTTACAGGAGGTGATTACCATAATTTAGTATATGTATATGAGAACTACAGAACACCAAGTTTTGTTAAATTGTGGCGTGTCTGAATGGAAGCACAACCGAGACAGAAATGACATCTTCTGCCAGCGTACAATTTCACAAGGCCTGTCGTGACGAGAGAACATTTCAACTTCTATTTAGATGAAGCTGATGTGAAGCAAGAACGTAATGGTCTTTTGATGGCTTCAGAATCTGTCTGCACATGAAACCCTTTCATGTTACAGTTCCCAATATTTCGCTGTTCATTTGACAAAGAAAGACTTTGTGCTCATGCCCTTGAAAATATACATTGCAAATTCAAGGTTTTCATCATGCAGAATTAAAATCACAAATGTAGAGTCCTCCATGTTTAAAGCATCAGAGAAGAAGGCAAGGATCTGTGTTTACTGACCACTGAGTGTACCTTTATCAGAGTGATTCTGAATATGTTAGAGTTTTTTATCTAATGGCAGGAGAATTCAGCTGGCTTCTGCCAAAATGTGAAGCATAATGAAATGAGAGCAGACTTAAAACTTTTGTACAATACAATAACTGCCAGGCTAGATGGTTGAACTCATTATTTATTTCAAGACTTGACTCGTTCATACAACCTAAAAACTTGAGCTGCAGTCCTGAATTTTTGCCCAGGGACACATGTGAGGATTTGCATGTAAGACTCAGTGGAACATTAAACAGTCTTTCCTTGATAAAAAGCCTGTGTGATGTCCGACCGAGCCCACATGAGAGTCACAAAATTAATTGTGCAGTGAATTCACTGAAAGGGACTCATCGCTCTGTGTTCTGCCTCCTACTCACTGAAACCAGGCAGCTCCCCTGCCTAAACCAAACAAAGTATTTCCAGTAGTGAGAAAGGGTCTGATGCAGACTCCTGTTGTGTGCTACAAAAGAGAACAAAATCAAAATCTGACCTGATTCTCCCAACGTACTGCAGAGTTCATGTGTGAAAATTGCATATTTGATTACTTTGTGTCTTGGTTATGAATGTGTGTCGGTGTAAGTAGTCAGATAAAAAAATAAAAATAAAAGAAGACTGCCAACAGGCTCTTTTACTGTATGTTATTGGTAAAATCTCGAAGGAATAGTTCAACTTTGGGAAATACATCCATGACATACTTTGTCATACAGGGGTTAGATGTGACCACTGATCCAACACTGCTTCCCTTTCTTCTGGTCTGCTAGCTCCACCACCACCACCACTTCAACTTTGATATGAAACCTATCCTTTTTTTGGTTGTTTTTTTACTCGAGCCAGAGTCCGTGTCTCCAGAGACAAAACATCCGTCTCTCAGTTCCTGAAGCCCAAGTCACTCTTCTTTCATTTATTCATTTATTTTCAAAGAAAAGCCATCATCACTCTGGAGGAAAAAGAAAACTTTTCTGGCTTCCAGCTGAGACAACTTGTTCAGTCATGAAATTAATTTGCTTTAGAGATTATTTTTCTCTTTTAATACAGTCTTGCTATTTTGTCCACCAGGCACCTCTCTCTTTTGTTCCTTCCTCCCTTCTTTATGGTCATTTAGGCCCCACTCACAAACAGGTCACTAGAGACAAATGTAAAAAAAATTCCCAAAAGGTTGCTAGTGATTGCTGCCTGTCACTGGGTGAAATCAGTCGCAAAGATGGTGCTGCACCAAAAAAAAAACCTTGTTACAATTGCGTTGGTCTCTAGCAGAATGCTGCAGTCACCTGTGTAGTTACCAGGAAGACATCGACTTGCCTACAACTTCTCACAAACTACCACGGCAATCTGCCAGCGACCAAAGCATTTGTGTATATATATATATATATATATATATATATATATATCATATATATATATATATATATATATATATATATATACGTACAAATATATATATATATATATGTATATATAGCATACAAATGTATATATGTATGTATGTATGTATATATGTATGTATATAAACAGGAGTTTCCATTCCATGTTGTGCTGGCAGGTTATTGACCGATAGTCAATAACCTAGGCAGGTTATTGACCGATAGTCAATAAGACCGGATCAGGGCTGTCCGGTCTTTGCTCAGTCATTCCGGATGTGTCTTAGCCTTTAGCGGTTGGTTCATTTGCGCTGTCAGGCGCTCATAGAGTGCAGTTGGCTTCTTTAGTCAGTAGGTGTGTATTATATATAGTAGGTTAAAAAAATGAGTTCCTGTTTTGAAGATGTAAAGCTTTCTTTTTATCTAATAACAAACACATAGAACTGGCTTTGACCTGAAATTTTCCCATCACAGATGAACATGATCAAAATATATCTGGAAAACCCTCCATAGGGCTGTCAGAAAAATAAAGGAAACAGCAGTATCATTTCCCGTGTAGGAATAATGTGGAAATTTTTACTTTGGAGAAAAAACAATTGGAGACCGTTTAGCCTTGGGGACACAGATAGAATTTGCTGTGTTGAAAGAGGAATCTCCGGATATGTTCCGTTCCGTCTTTCTACCTCGCCTTATCTGCAACAACAAATTTAATTTAATGTCACGTTTAAAGGTCACATAGAAATCAACAGTCCTGCAGAAACAGCCATATAAATCATGCAGTTTATTGCTATTCTTTAATATCTCAGTTAAACTTTGGAACAGCTCACATCATCAGACTCTCCATATCTGCAACTTGTCAATACAGCACACAGCCTTACAACAGCCCTGCAGGGGAAAAAAAGCTGTTTCCTCTGAGGCAGACTGGATAAATAGATTGTGATGGTGTTGTTTTCCCACTGACCCTATTTAATAATAGTCATTTAAATACATCAGTTACTGTGGGTGCATTGATGCACATTTTGTGCCTGTGAAAACCACAGCTGAAGAGTGCAAATGCTTTTGCTAAACAGATCCAAAAAATCAGAGGCCCATGAGACACAACTGTCATCAGCATGTCTCGAAATTCAAGAATAGAACTGGACTTATCGAGCAGGACAAGTGACTTTTTCCCCCCTGACCAAAAACAAGAGACAATTTGGAAGCATTTCATAAAAGGTCAGTCGAGAATGAGATAAATCGAGAGTGGTTTAGGTGACCTGCGCAGAGACGCAGGTGGACTTGCAAATAGAAACCAAATTGCTCAGCACCAGTGTTGACATCGTTTCTGTGCGCCATGGGAAGCCCAAGAACCAACGAAACAGCCTTTCAAAGAGAAAAATTGGAAGCAGTTGCCGTCCTTCTGGTTCTCATTGGGGTTGCTCTGGGATTCAAACGTGGTAGCAGTAATTGTTAGTGAAACACATATTTGGTGAACCAAACCAATGAGATCCTCAGGGATGAGGATGAAATGCACACCTCTTTGGGTTTGTTTTTTTTTGGTTTTGTTTCTGTTTGAGAGAAATGTGAGACTTGGGAGGAAAAAATTGTGGCTGCGGTTAAGCAGGCAACATATGTTTGGAAGATGATAAGCTGCATGCAAGCCCAAGTCATTTAAAGAATACAAAAGAAACACATCCTTTGAGTGTATTTCGCTGGCTTTGAATGCAGCCTCTTGCAGTGCCTGCTCTCTTTATTTCAAGTCACTGAATATTTACAGTCAGAGCTGAGGAGCCTGTCCTGGAAAGAACTGGTGGCTTATGGAAGATAAATATGATGCTGTGAGAGCTTTGCCCAAGAAAAAGATTTAAAAGTCCATTTGAGTCAGACTACGAACACTGGCTGCAAGGAGATGATTTTCCATTAGTTTCTCACTGCACAGAGTACACTCTACCACAGTGAAGCCTGCCTGAGTAATGAACAAAGAGCATCCTGGCTGACGCTGATGATGCTGATGACTCCTTAACAGGACTCACACAGCATGGAATAATTGTTTATGGTGGAGATGCAGATAAAAGCCTCCAGCAGCTCATGCTCATTGAGGTCAATGGAAAAACAAGCATTCACTCTGCCAGAGCTCTTAATTAACCCAAATGCCCTAAACATGCTAATTACTTTCAGGGAACAATCTACAGACAGCTTTTACCACCAGAGTTCTATCATGCTATGCCTTAATTTCAGCATTGCATTAATATGTATCTGTTATGTTGTTAATTACTGCAAGCCACTTTTCCATGGGATCAACACTGTCTTTAAATCATTAAGGTACAATTATAATTCAGGATTTGAGAAAATGTTTCTGTTTTCTGACTTTAACAAACCCTGCAGCGCAGATTTGCAAGCTGCACTTTTGCTTATCTGCTGTTATTAGTGGCATCTTGTCAGTTCACAAGTTCGCACAGAAGTGTAAAAACTGCAGTTCCAATAGTGACCACTTGAGGCTCTTGAATTTGAAAGTGCTCGCATTCTTTGTATGACCAGCAGGAGGCAGCTGCTTTGATAGCAAAACAGAAAATAGCTCACAGCTGCATTGAGCCATGCCCCAAGTAAATACAAGTAAAATCTTTTGATAAGTTTATGGTTTCAGTGGCTGTTTTGAAGGCTTAATAAATACGACACAAAGTTAATTTTATACATTGTGGTTCCAGAAATCCCAGAAGGATCATAAAGTAGCATTTTCGTTTGTGCAGACCTACCTTATTATGGATCACAGACATAGTTGCGTTATTTCTGTGTTGTGATTATTTAAATTATTTTATTTTTGCTTTTAATTTATGTTTCCTTTTAATTTTTGAATGTACACTATATTGCTAAAAGTATTCATCCATGTCTTTATTGACCTGCTTTGTGCACTGGTATGCAGTCATGTTGGAACAGGAAGGAGCCATCCCCAAACTGTTCCCACAAAGTTGGGAGCATGAAATTGTCCAAAATGTCTTGGCATGCTGAAGCATGTTGGACTTGTTCCACAGGTGGCATCCTATCACAGTACTATAACCATGTTAGTTTAGTTATCTGATATTGTGTAACATACATTAACATCCAGTTTTATATAATATGCATGACAATCATCTTGAAATATTATATGATAACTATCACTGATTTATGACTGTTTCACGACAGTCAACTTGGGAGTCAACTCTGGCGGGACGGGCTATGAGCTCCCCTTTGTCTGTAGCTTTGGCAGAGCAAGCTTGTGTGAGCCCACTGGGACGTCTTTACACAGAGTAGCCATGACATCTTTGTTACTCATTCTCCTGGTAGCAGTGAGGAGACTTCTGCTGCCCGGCTGGTAGCACTGAGAGGAGCAAGCAGCAGCTGCTGCGTATTGTTCTGGACCATTGAGTATCTGGATCAGAGACACATTTCATATAGAGCACATAGAGACACATTTTTTTTTCATTTTGTTGGTCAGCTTATATAGTTTGGTTTTTTTTTATTCGAAGGACTACTCAGAGACCTGTTGAGTTATTGTTAAAGAAGGTTTTGCATTACATGGACTGAGAAAAGAGACTCAGTAAGTAGAAGGACGTATTCACATGTCTCAAGATTAAGCAGAAATGAGTTATGATGTGATGTCAGTGGAAGTGTTGCAGCTGATATTTTTGTTTCTCTCCATTTCAGTCTTGAGATTAAGGTCAATAATTCTGGTTGACACCATATTCGCCCCAGTAGAGAATTTTGGTTATTGTTACAGTTATGTTTCCTTTGAATTACACATGCATTGCAGATGTGAGAAAGGTGATGATGATGTCCTGAAGTTATTAAGGGCATAAATGCTCCAGTCCAGAGAAAGATATGAGATGTTGGACATGGATGGTAAACTTCTGTCAAACCCTGAATAAATTGTCCTCTGTTGTTATGGATATTGTTTTAGCGATTACTATTTAATAAGCTGACATATTGCTTACAGTATCACGCTGGAATTCACAGAGATCCTGAGAGCGACCCATTCTTTCACAAATGCTTGTAGAAGCAGTCTGCATGCCTAGGTTTTATACACCTGTGGCCATGGAAGTGATTGGAACACCTGAATTCAATGATTTGGATGGGTGAGTGAATATTTCTGGCAGTGCAGTGTACCATTTACTTATACTTAATGTTTTAACTTCATCTCTTCTTTAATGCTTTGTTCACTGTTTGTTTTCTTTTTTTTTGTGTGAAGCACTTTGTACCTTTGTTTTTGAAAGGTGATATATAAATAAAGATTATTATTACATTGTGAAAAGGCTCAACTCAAGACTTTACAGTAGGACTTCACTAACCAATGAGTGATGTCTCATGGATTTTTCCATCTTTTATTTACAGTTCATCATCAATCCCCCGGCTTAGTAAAACTTTATTGCATAATAATAATAATATTAATAATAATAATAATAAAATCCCGAAGCCTGGTACAAAAATGTTTTGGTCTCTGGAGATAATTTTACCCCTTCAATAACAACAGCATGGTGGCCACAATGCTAAACTTGGTCTAGTCAAGCCAAGCCAGTGGGAGACATGATATATACTAAAATCACCTTGCTGACATGCTGACATTTTTAACATGTTGATATTAAAAGATAATTCTGGTTTGTTTAACCAATACACTAATATAATTAAAATCAACAGAATTAGAAATGATTATATCAGAGGGAAAGCTCCAGTTGAGTGGTTTGGAGACAAAATTAGAGAGGCAGGGCTGAGATAGTTTGTAGAAAGTACAAAATAACCCACATTCATGGGTTAAAAGATGATAAGTCGACTGAATTCATATCACACTTTTCTGCTCTTATTGACCACTTGAGGGACGAGTCACATTTACCCATTACCCATTCACACACTGCTTTTAACTATACCACACACCAATGGCACATTTTTCGGATTCAGTATCTTGCACTTGCAAAGGAGACTTTGACAAGTGCCTCTGTCATTTTTCAGCTCATAAAATAATTCCTTTCAAAGCATGAAACTGTTACAGTCCTTCTGCCTGCAGTGCCATTCTACTTGGCTTTCTGCTGGTCTCCAGGAGCTGTTTTGCAGACGCAGCTGCTTACAATCAAACACCAGGTCTTCCATTCCTTCCTTGGCTCTGCCAGTTTACATGTGACTATGGCTCAGGCTCAAAGTTTTCCACAGTGTCTGAATTAGAACAATTCTATAAAGAAGAGTGGGCCAAAATTCCTCCACATCAATGCGAAAGACTCACTTCCAGTTATCGCAAATGCTTGATTGCAGTTCTTGAAGCCAAAGGTGACACAACCAGTTATTAGAATTAGGGGACCATTGCTTTTTCACACAGAGCCAGATAGGTTTGCGTAACCTTTTTTTCCCCCTTAGTAAATGAAATCTTTATTTAAAAACTGCATTTTGTAAACTGCATAAAGTTTGTTCAGTTGTTCTTATGGCAGCCTCCATTCATTTGGTTGAACGTGCTGATCAAGCACATTGATGATTTTTGGACATTGTGGCCATTCTTTGCATTGAGACTGCATGCAAACATTAGATTCCAGATTCCAGATACAATGTTACAGATGAGAGGAGTAAGAAAAAAAACCCATCCATGCAACAGCTTTCATGAACTGACTGACAGACAAATCATTGCTATTTGTTTAGAAGTATCAAATTTGCAGACACTGTAATTTACATGAAACTGTCAATGAGGGTTGTTAATGATGTTATCTAAGGAATTACAATGTGTGTGTGAATCCAACATGTGAATTCCCATTCACATGTTGAGGAGGTGTGACCCACCTCTGTGAGGAGGTGGGTCACACTGATGATAGTGAAAGGTGGAAGTACAGACAGAGCGCTGAGAATTAAAGCACAGAGGCTGATTGGCTCGCAGGAGGGATGCAAGTAAATGACTGTGCCAGAGTGACAACAAAACTGAGTTTGACAGCGTGGGAAAGCAGAAGTGATGTAAAGAATAGACTAGCAGCCTGAACACCCAGGAATACAGGCAGATGAGTGAAAACAGATCCTCCTTATTGAATTTATGCATGAGCTTCATTTTAAATGCCTGAATGTTAAATTTTTTTTTGGTACTTTTACCCAAAACTGAACTTGCAGTACAGTGAAGTTACTAAATACAACAGATACACTGTACTTTTATTAGGTACTATTTAGTTTTCTGCGCACTGTAATACATCCATCCATCCATATAACCCACCCAGACTAACATCCACACCAAGAGCCAATTTAGAGACACAGATTAACCTGAAATGCATTATGACAGATTTTAATTGATCTGCCAAAAACTATTCAGAGCTGCTCTTATTATATGTGCTACTTGTGATTTATTAAAGGAGATATAGCACAATAACTGATGTGAAACATAAAAAATTAACCAGTAAAATGTATGCATGGCTTTCCCTTGTAATGTTACTGTAGCTAGTTGCATGCTTCTTTTACCTGATGCATGTAGAAGACAGGTGGAAAATATTTCTTACACAATCAGAGGTTTTTATATTTGATTTGAGCATGATTTTTGGAAAGAGACATTACTAGAGTACTTGAGAATTTTATACATATTGTCACTCTGAGGCAGAACTGTGGAAAGGGCCTTGAAATTGGCAATGCTTAAGTGTGCGTGTGAGTGTGTTTTGTGTGTGTGTGTGTGTGTGTGTGTGTGTGTGTGTGTGTGTGTGTGTGTGTGTGCAGGTGAGCAAATTCATTCTGAAACCAGAAAGAAAAAGCATGCCAGTCTTGCAATTACGAACTCCCTTTAAACACAGCAGTTAAGAAGATGCAACTATTTAAGCACAGCTGACTAGAACATCCAAATGTGCATTTTACCAGACCCAAAAGCACCCAGTTTGCACAGCACACAACAGTCAAATACCATTTTGCAGCAAAGGTATTAGAGTGAATTACAGTATAATGAGCAGCTTACAGTAAGCCAAAGCATCACTTTCATTTGGCTGTACAGTTATAATACTCCAAA
The DNA here is from genome assembly GCA_024447675.2 of Pterophyllum scalare. Classification (NCBI taxonomy): domain Eukaryota; kingdom Metazoa; phylum Chordata; class Actinopteri; order Cichliformes; family Cichlidae; genus Pterophyllum; species Pterophyllum scalare. The sequence continues at coordinate 73,217 of JAMQGT020012852.1, read as the reverse complement.
TGTGACTTGGAGCTCAGAGGTTTAGCTGAATTCGTCGTGAGTGCAGTGATACTAAAAGTCTTCACAATGTCGGTGAGGACACCCATCAGGGACAGGTGTGTGAGTCTCTTTGCATCATACTGGACCATAGCCAGGTGTTTAATCCCTGCAAGTTGGAGAGTGATCACTGAGGGCAGCTGCTATTGGTGACTCAACTATGTATCATGATTTGGCTATTCAAAGAAAAGCAAAATCATTATTAGTTATCACAGCTGTCTAAGTCACACATTTTTTAGATAAATAACAGCAGGAATATCGTTGACCATGTTTCAACACCTTTCATGCTGTCCTCACTAAGAGCTGTTGCAGGCGACATATTTTCAGTGAAAAGGATGTAAACTTAGTAAAACACCCATCATCAGAGATGCAGCACTTAATCCCCAAAAAACAGTAAAACTATGATGTTGATATAACTGACAATAACAAGCAACTTATGGAGCACCTCTCGGCAGCACCCCTACTTCCCATAGCCCTGCTCTGAGCACAACAAGACAAGTGCCATCTAGTTTCAATATACACCATATGGTTGAACCATGAAATATGCTTATATGTAGCTCAAAGCTAAGATGTATATGTTTCACGTGGATGGCATAACAAGCACTGTATGTACCAAAGAGGTAAGTCTTAGTCCAGTATCTACAGGTTTGTTGATGTGGTTGAAGGCCGAATTCACTGAGCTCCTGAGAGCGACCCATTCTTCCACAAATGCTTGTAGAATCAGTCTGCATGCCTGGGTGCTTGCTTTAATACACCTGTTTAAATGGAAGCGATTGGAACACCTGAATTCAATGATTTGGATGAGTGAGTGAATACTTTTGGCAATATAGTGTATTTAACAGACACCCCAATATAGTCTAGAGGAAAATCACAGCACTATAGGCCAGAAAAAAAACCCCCATCAATTTTAATCTCATGGTTAACTATCCATTTGAGTTATTTAAGTAATTTACACTGACTCAACATGACAGAGAAACTCTCCATTAAATGACACTTAACTGTTTTACGCAATTTTTCTTTTGGGTGTGTGTTAAAGATAAATGGTAGCTTAAAAACTAAGAGTTCAGAGGTGTTTGCATTTAAGATTTATGTATGGTAATCAGGCTTTTCCCGCAGGTGTTGTACTGAGATGCAGCACAGGTTTGCTGGGGTCAAGGCTGTTCGTGGACACTGCAAGAACACAAACCAGCCAGGATCCACTTTTGGTTACATAATATATTATTAAATTGTAGCTAGCTAGTCCGCATATGGAATATGTAGTCAACAAGCACATATGCCAAGATATAGAAAGCCTTCTCAAAAAGAAGTAATCTCCTGAGCAGTGGAGGAGGGCAATCTACTGCTGCAACACTGAGCAACATGTGAGGAATATATCTAGTATGGAAGTTTTTCACAGGGGGAAACTTGTCTCAAAAACCTGTCTGAATCTCTCTGCCTTTGGAGCTCAATACGGTAAAGTGCGAAAGGGATGTAAGCTTTCTTTTTGTGAAGGAACAAAAGAGACTGCAGGCTCATCACGACCAAGGCAGTGTCTCTTAAAAGGTTCTGTTTATTTGTGGAAGACACTCAGCACACATCAGTCAATAAGGTCTAAGCCCAGACCCAGGTTGTAATGATTTAGAGCAAGCTGTAAAACAGCATTTCAGGTTGAAACTCTCTCAGCCTACTGAAAGACGACAAACATAGAAAGTGCGTCAATATTTTTTGATTGGAAGGCACTTTCAAGGGAACGATCTTTTTTTTCTTTAATTTATTCAATAATTCCTTTAAGAACTTCTATATTTTTATATCAACAATAAACCAAATAATAATATGTGATGTGGCCTCTTGTGGCACAATGGTTAGCACTGCTGCCTCACAGCAAGAAGGCCCTGGGTTCAAATCTGGTCGGGACCTTTCTGTGTGGAGTTTGAATGTTCTCCCCACAGCTGTGTGAGCTCTCTCCAGGTACTCCGGCTTCCTCCCACAGGCCCAAGGCATGCAGTTAGTGGGGTTAGGTTAAGTTGGTGATTTTAAATTGCCCACAAATGTTACTGTAACTGTGAATGGCTGTCTGTTTCTCTGTGTTAACCCTGCGACAGAATGGCGACCTGTCCAAGGTGCTAAGGAACATCAAAACGGTGGTATTAACTTTCTCTGTTAAGCTCAGCTTTCTGCTTCAGGTTCTAAGCACACTCACATGAAAAGGGTTATTCCACAGGTAATATTCTTCCACATAAAATTATCCCTGTGAGTGCTGCCTACTCAAATCATACAGACATTATCAAATGATGATGATAAATGCAAATCTATAAGAAGCATAAAAATATAACACATTCTGGTGATTTAGCACATAAAGGGGGGAAATGAACATTTTAATCAAGTTAATTATTTTACTGCTGAGTGCACTGCTGTTTATTTCTAAGATGATAGCTGCAGATTAGAACTCTGAAACATTAAATTGGATCCATTTAAACATTAAAGGCTATTGTCTCATGGCCTATGCATTTTCTGCATCACCAAATTGAGCAATGCATGCACATTCCTGTGCTAATGTGACACACAACTTGCACATAATTCAGTATTGGAAAATGGCACCAAAGGGAAATCCTTTTTGTATTCAAATATGAAGAGAATTTTTTTCCGATAAGCTTCAGTAAGTTCAAAGTTGGGTGAATGTATTAAATGTCATGAATCTGTAATGACGAGCTCAAAGTTTATGCCTGTGATTTACACTGAAGCACCAGAAGGCTCGAGTATAAACTAATATCTGTTTCTGTAGTAAAGATCATCTGTTTGTGCTCTTAAAAGAAGATCTGGAAGTTTGAAACAGGATCTGGGGAGAGCAGCAGGCAAGATAACAACCAATTACAGGTGTAAATGAGTGGCCACATGGCTGACAGCAATAAGCCAAAGCAGTTCAGACATAATGACTCATTATTTTAAATACAGAAGTATTTCTTTGATTGGGACTCAATTGGAGATGCATAAACTGTCAGACACATGGGACTCTCATAATAATCATGTGTTGGCCTCAGTGTTAAGCTGTAAAAAATAAGAATAGCAGCTTTTTTAGGGTAAAAAAAAAAACTGAGCTGACCATTTTCTGCTGCTGAGCGTGAATCAAAAGAGAAGAGTCACAGACCAAGCAACATCTGCCCCATGCACATAGTCATGTAATCCATTGATCATAAAAATAAATTGATTATAGCAGTTTCAGATGTGCTTTTCATAAAAGAAAATTACAGTAAGTTTACCCCACAGTATATCCTTCTTTCCTCATGTTTGTTTTTTAATTGGTCATACTACTAATTATTTTTTCATCTGTATACTCTAATAGCTCAAAGTAATTGTCAACTGAAGGTCAATGAAAACAGGAAATTAAGTTAATCTGACAAATAAATAAATAAATAACACCTTCTTCACACCATTTGAATGTGAAAGCTGGCAGCCAGAAGACTGCAATAGATCTGATGATGAGTGGAGTTACTTAATGTACCCCAGTCAGAACAGACCTCCTCCACCTCTGTGCTTGACTTCTTATGACAGATTCCAGGTAGGGGGGAAATGTGTGAGTCATCACCCTGAACGGCGTCTGTGTATTCATGCCAGGCAAATTGCTTTTCTGTGTACTCATTTGGATGAGCTGTCTTTTTGTTTCCCAAACAGGGTGGGGGTGGGTTCTCAGTTCCGAGTTTTGAATTAACATATAAAACAAGGTCAAAAGTAATCAGGCTCCAGCTGGAAAATGGCCTCATGACAGCCTGAGCGGGTGGCATGTGACCAGTGAGTGACATGTGGCAGGTAACGTGGGGCAAAAAAATATCTGCCTGCTTTTTTTTTTTTTCATTTCTGTGTTTAGAAGCAGTAAACTGTTGATTTAGTTTTTTTTAAATGAATTTAAAAGCCAATGATCCTTTCATTTGTACTCAAACTTTCTTCTCATCACTATTCAGAGCACAACATCAGTGCCGCAGGTGGGAAACGTGACTGTAATGCAGATCAAAACTCCACTACAATGATATAAAAAGGGAGAAAAGAGGTTACCATAAACTGTCAGGCATATTTAGAATTTGGGTTAATAAAATCTCATTTTGAACGGCAAAAAAACTTTGATCCTTTTTGTTTTATTCTGACTCACCATGTTTCTCCTGCAGGTTGCTGTGAAACTGCAAACAAATATCACATCCTAAAAATGGGTCATACTTATATATCCTTACCAGCACTATTATAATCATACTCACTACCACCCAGTTTAAGCTGTTTCACTGTATGACCCAGACAGAACGCGAATGTCAGGAGGCTGACAGCACTGTATGTACATTCAGTATGTGTCATATGAAAGAGCCGGAAGGTTTTTTTTGGTGGAAAAGTGAAATTCAGAAAAACAAAATCACGTGCATAGAAATTTGTTCCTTTACACGAGTCATGGTTGTTTTTGAGTTGGCAAACTAGGAGGAAATTACATATTATGGCATCATGCTTTGTACCAATCCACTGCTTAGCAACCTGATCGAACTTGTTATTGCACGTCTATGTTTCTGGAGGGTTTGGTCTAAATATAACAGGACCTCTCTTAAACAGAGAACACAGTGCATTAGGAGCGTTACACTAGAGGAGCTTCTCGCTTGAGCTCACAGGCAAAAATTGCCAATTGAACCTTATCCCTTGTAAATTGTCTCCTGACTGGTGAAATGACTTTCAATGAAGCTCAAGATCCCAGGGGCTGCAAAATCTGATGATGATAACATGAGGTGGAAAAAAATCTCATTTTTAGGGACTGAGTAATGATATTACCGGAGATGATGTTGTCTTGGTGAATTAAGGGAAAGATCGGTAATGTGGAACATTCAAGACATTTATATGAAGTAGTAATAGATATTAGCATCAGCTTGGAGATATTTCAAATCTCTCCTATGACAATAAACTTTATTTTTGTTTTGTTTCTTGTGCAGTGCAAAGATGCTCAGCGAGTGAATCTGCGCTATCTGGACTTAAAGTTCCCACTAAATATTGTGGTTTAAGAAAATATGTTTTTGAGAAGCATTCCAGGTGTGTATACAGTTCCTATACATTTAATTATCTTTATAATGTATATTTCAGCAGAACTCACCCTTCATTTTCAACAGTACCTGACAGAAAAACATTACTGTGCAGAGAACATCACGTACTCCTCAGCTCTTATAAAATGTTGCTGAAAGCCTGGCTGTAATTACTTCTACAGCTGACTTTTCTTTTTTAAACAGTGCTTTTTATTCTGTTAGACAGTGCCTCTTCTTTGCAAATTCAATTTAATTGCTAGGAAAGGTCGTCTAACTGGAAATAGCCTAAATTTCAAAGGCAACAATTAATCTGCATTAGCAGGCCTAACTGAAGGTCCAGCCAGGTCTCATTGCAAGTTGTCAAGCAGTCACAAAATGTAAAGCATTTGTTCATGAACCTCAAAAATCCAGAACAAATTTATTGTTTTACTGACTAATTTCAGCTTGTCGTGCAAAACAGCACCTTTTAATTTAATTCCTCCTGCTTATGGACCAAATGAGGTATTAAATCATCTTTTATGTCCCTATCTTTCTGGGGGGGAGCTGCCTGTATTGAACATTCTGGAGTGTGTACATTATCATTTGTTTTGTCCCAAAATTTTCTATGAATGACTTTCATTGATTATCTTGTTTTCTTGAATGCAGAGGGTGTCTCTGGTTGGCATCTTATCATCCACTACCAGCAAAGCATTTTTGAAAGTACTAACCGTTTATGATCAACCAGTCAGCATACATTAACAGAAGGTTTCCAGCTTCCTGTAGGGAACACTACAGACAGTTTGATCATATAATGTTCAATCATTGCTGTAGTTTTTACTGTAGCTCCATTCAGTCCAGTTTATTGCTGATGATCTCACCAGTACCCACTAAGTTAACTGCACCAAATTTCAGTAAATCTAAAGACATTAATTTCTGTGACATTTGAGAAAAAAATATTATTTTTTCACCTCCTATAGAGCGGCATAGAGATACAATAAATTCTTATTCTGGGTGGTTTGCTGTAATCGAAAATAAAAGGACCGGCTGAGTGAGCGAATGCTTCTTGCCAATATAACATCTGACACAGGCCGGGAGTTCGGGGAGTCTTCAAAAGAGGAAAATGTCAGAAATAAATTAAGAAGGAAACCAGAACCCCTGAAGGGGCTGTATTGATTCCAGAACAAGACACTCAAAGCATAAATGTTGCTGTTTTGCTATTTGTGCAACCCTTTATCAGTGAAGAGCTTATTGCACCGATATTGATGGATGTTTATCACTCGCTCTGTGACTCGAGCAACACCAGGCTGAAATGACTCTGTCTCCCATTTTGCAAGATGAATGATTGCTTGACTGTGTGTTAAATCAGCCATCTTCTCAGGATTAGGAAAACAATTACAGTACTGACCTTCTTCTATTTTGAGGCTTTTTCCTCAGTTGTGGTAATGTCACTATCTTCTAGTTCAAAGAGAAGCCAATTATTTACATTCTGCTTTTGAACCTGCGTCTCAGCGCTCCATTCAGCTCCTGCTCAGGGATTCCATAATATGATCTGAAGTGGAGATATGAGTCTGCAGGAGCTGTAAAGCATAGCAGACAAACAATGTTAGGTAATATTCGAAATGCTGATAAAAATCAAAATATGAAGCAAGCTTTGAGCATAAAACTCATCCAATCATCAGCTTACGCACATTTTTTTCCCTTAATTTTACCAATGAGGCTGAAAGAAGAGCAGAGAAGATATTTGGGGAAATGAACTGTTAAATGTTAATTTCATATAACAAAAAAGGGCAAAACTGAGTTACATAATCTATAAATCCTATGATTTGGTGTGTGTCAGGAGTTTGAACCTTTTCACCGACTTCAAGTGCTGCTCTTTAATAGTGCCACACTCTGTCTCTGCAAATGTTCAGACTGTCTTTTATGAGAAGTTGCTCTGGGTAAACAGCACAGAGGTTCATCAGGTGAGCGCTGTCTGTGCAAAAATGCCCCCAAAACACAGAAGACAGGTTTAAGTGAATTTGCTGAACAAAGTGCTGCTGTTACACTCAGACAAATAACTACTGTATGTCACAGGTAAATTGATTTATTGCTCAGGAGAAACATCAGACAGAAAGATGAGCATAGTGGCTATGATTAAAAAAAAAAAAAATCCAATCTGATCAAAGTGCAAGCAAGCTGCCTTTTCAAATCACGTCCAGTGACTGGCTGCTATCTAACCAGACAAAAATACAAACCAGAGACATGTTATCCCACAGGAGTGAAACAATATAATATATTCAGTCAGAGAGACTACACTTTAAATTCAGTAAATGGAATAGCCATGATAAAAGCCCTCATACAAAAGCCTGTAATTTAGTCACCACAATATGAGGTGCACTTGTTATACCCAACAGCCTTTACTAAGAGTCACAGCACCACGTTGGCTCGCTTCATACTGTATGCAGGCAGGGCCACAGAACATTTACACACATGAGGAGTGGCAGAATCAATTTGTTCCACCTTGAACCAATATCAACAGTTTGGCAGTGTATTCCAACTGTTAAAACTCTGGCCCCGACTTCCACTTGCCTTTCACAGTGCATCCAATTAAATCACCGCTACACCTCGACCAAACTATTAGAAACAGAGAGCTAGATTTCTGGTATTTCCTGTTTTATTTTCCTGGATGTGGCCCAATCCCTAAGATATATAAACTAAAACATCAAAGACTTAAATGTTGTCACCAGTGTGTGCAGCAATGCTTCTTGAGTGTGAGAATCCATTACAGTGTAAACAGCACTTTGCAGTGCAAGTCAAAAACTCAGTCTTGCTGTCAGTCATTTGTTTTCCTGTGTGTGTGTGTGTGTGTGTGTGTCTTTCTGTTTTGTTTTCTCTTTTTCTCTTTTTATCCCCCCACCCCAAATCTCTATCGTTTCTTCTGCCTCTTCCCACCTGTCGGCTCTGGTGCAATTTAAACATGTAAATAAAGAAGCAAAGAATTAAATTAAAAGAAAGAGACCAACAAGAGGAGCCTACAATAGAGCTCCACTTGGTACAGCAAAGGTGTTTGGCACAACGGAGCACGCAGACAATAATTTTGCTTGCTTAAGCTGCCAGACAAGACTCAAATTCAAATTCAAACCCAACATGAGTACCCTCGTGTTTAATATCACAACACTATGAGCCATGGCTGGCAAAGTCTGCCAGTAATGCAGTGTACATAAAGGGTTCAAAATGTCTGACAGAGTCGTCGTGCACTTGACGTGACAGTTTAACAGCCCTGGACTTTCTTCAAAGTAGGAACACACCTTGAGGGGCTGTGTATCTGTGAATGTGTACATTGGGAGCCAGGCCTTTGTCTTTTTCCTTCCTTGGTAATTTCCTGCTCTGTCCTCACACATTTCACCTGTGTTAAACGTTTCTGTTAGTTCTCTATTTTTAGTCCCTTCTGCTATGAGATGATGATATCTGTGTTATCTGTGTCATGGTCCTGGCTTTTGAACTCTGGGTTTTTTCACTTTGTGGTCTGTTTGTTAGCGATTGTCACTTGTTTCAGTATCTTGAGTCTTAGATCTCTGTTACAATTTATGTCTGTTTCAGTTAGTATTCTGCTTCAGGTTATTTAGTTCAGTTTCCTTGTTTTTCTTAGCCTTTCCCTTCTGTGTCAAATTTCTTATGTCAGCATTGTCTCAGTGTTTGTTTACTTCCTGTGTTATTTTGATCGTCATGTTTCCTTGTGCCTCTTTTTAGTTTGCTTTCCCATATATCATCAGCTTTAGTTCAGCTGTGTGTAGTTCCCCAGATATCTCCGCTCTGCCCTCGTCTCCTCTTGTGTATTAAAACCCTCAGTCTGCTTATGCTCCCCTGCCTATCAGCCGCTGCTTTTTTATGGACTGGGGGCTGTTGCTGGCTTGCACCTTTGCCACATCAGATTTTTGTTTGTGTCCCTCTGTCTTAAAGTCTGAATTTGGGTCCACTTTCCTCATCACATGATAATGTGCGTTCATTCCCAGCGTTTTTCCTTGTATTCCTGGGCCTTAATCCCTTGCGTCTATTTTGTACTCCTAATTTTAGACTGCCGGACTTGCTTGTGAGTTTTCCCTGGCTTTCTTTTTTAAAACTAAATCAGCTTTCTGCCAAAGCTTGGTTTTGTTCCTGCAACATTTGCATCTGCCTATTGCATCCTGTGTTTGGGTTCTCATTTCAACTTCAACTTCATAGAATAAAATTACATGATGATACAGTGGAGATGAGCCAAGCTCTTGCCACTGGCTGTACGTCCAAAAACAAAGCAGAACGTGGCCTCAGAAAACTCATGTGTGGTGATGAATAAATAAACAAATGCATTCTTTCTAGCTTTTAAATATTGTCTTTTTTTCCCTATTATGACTTGAAGACCTCTGAGTTTTAGACTAATAGCAGAATGAAGATATTACATCGTTCTCTTGAAACTTGTAATGGACATCTTTTAGTTTTTGTGTAATCTTTAAAGTAAAGTACTCATTAAATGGCAGATAAATTGATAATAAAAACAGTTTGCTGCAGTCCTAACAAAAATAACTAATTACAACACAAGGCTCAACCACCCATAAGCTATCAATTAAAGAAGCCAGGTCTTGTCAGTATTTCCTGTTACATAACACATGGGAAACTGGGCTGCTTTAAATTTCAGAAACAATTCAAAATGGAACTTCATTATGTAAAACACTAAACTCAATTGCACATCTCTGCGGGGGCAGCCACTCACATTAATCAGCACACATCCCATCAGCACGTCTGACACACAACAGCACAACAATGAGTGTCAGACATGAGAGCTTAATTACCGCTGCTAGGAATCTGCCTCAAAACTGCTCCATCACTGAAACTTCCTGGAGTATCAGGCGACGGGCCAAGGTAGAACTTAAATCTGATGCTACAGTCACACTGGGGAAAACAGTGCTTAGAGACCACAGCACAACTAAAGTTATTTTGAATATGAGGACCTCAGCCCTATAATACAAAGCAAGCTTTTGGCTTATCTAGGTAACTTCGGGGTTAGTCCTGTGTTTCCTGTACTATGAAGGTGGCTCACTTTTTGCCAGGGGTAAATCGCTGTGGTAACTTATGCTGTGAACCTAACCTGCTCTGTAGCAGGTTAGGTTCCCGTACTGTACCTCACTGAAGCCACTGAATGAAGCACACAGTGTGCCACATTGTCACAGGAACGTGTGTGTATTAATTTGGTGATTTAGGAAATGTGATCTCCAATTTCCACGTCTCCTTTATCAGTTTGTGGGACAGTAACCTAAAATATTTAAATGGATCCAGTTCCACGGTTCTAATTTGCAGTTGTCACCTTAGAAATAAACAGCAGCACTGAGAGTGCACTCAGCAATAAAATTATTAACTGGAATAAAAAGATTTTGCTGCTCTGTGTGCTAAATCACCAGATTGATTTTCTGCAGCTTTCACCTGTTGTCCTTGCATTTTACTATTATATTTTAATGTTCTTTGCAGATTTTTAACCACCATTTGATAATATCTCTGGTGTAGGTAGCATAGGGATTATTTTCAGTGGAAGAAAAGTCATATGACCTGTGAAACGCCCCTTTTCGTTTGGTCAGAGGCTGCCAACACCACCCCTTCCATGTTAATACGCAGGAGAAGCCCCTGGTTAACTAAACAAGTTGATAACCAGCTTCATGTGACCATTTTTCCTGATCATTAATGTTAGGGTGAATCCAGATAACGGAAAGATACCCTGGGTATCTTGAACTCACTTCGTAGTACAGGGCCCAAGTCTGCAATTACTTGAGGTCAGTTGGTAACCCTGTTGGTCAAGTATTGCAAAGAGACACATCACATATGAGTTGCTCTCATTGGTGCAGACAGACTCAGGTTGATTGAAATGTTTTGGCTGTCTGTGTTTATAAATTAGATGGAAATTTTTTGCCTCAGAGTGATCGCAGTCGGCCCAAGATGGACCACAATTCTTTGGAGACAGGTTGCCTCCCAACAGAGAGGTATACAACGAACAAAGTTCAACACAGACAGGCTTTCAGTGCTTCAACAAAACCTAAAACCACAGTTGAAGATAAAGGATATCATGACAGGGATTATCAGCTTTCTCTGTTAAATTTTGCTCAAGAAGAAGAAGGCAAGGAGTTAGCTCATAGACACTTAGAAGAACTGAAGGCTTTTGGAGGTAGTGGTAAAACAGGGTTTTTGAGTGTCATTCAGAGTGAAGTCCTAAAAGCTCAACACAACTCCAAGACTCCTGACACAGAAGGTTAGGAAACTACTTGAAAGTTTGTTCAGTCCAGCTGCAGATATTGGTAAGCTACTTGGTATGAGCTCACCGCCCAGCACTTATATCAGTTAGCTTGATTCCAGAAGAATTATTTGCACTGTTCCTCAGCTCCAATCAGAACAGTGGAGAAGAACCCTCAGCATCTTTGGACAGACTCCATAGCCTCTTCACTAGAGCTATTTCTAGAGGGGGAACCTCTGTTGAAGTCCTACTCCAACAGTCTTGTCATAGCTCTCCAGTTAAGGAAGAAAAAGAACAGTCCACCAACATTCCCAGAATTACTCCTCGTGTTGAAAAAACATCTTGGTGCTGCAAAAGCAGCTGCACATGCCTACCCCATCCTTGATGTACCCTCTTATGATGAGCCTGTTCCAACACCAAGTACAAAAGAGTCCGAAGCAAGAAGAGGAAGTGAACCAGAAATCCCTCTGACAGTGAACATAGCACAGTGCTAAAACATGAGCAAAAAGAAACTATTGAGCTTGAAAACAAGATTAACGAGAGCTTACTCACAACCAAAAAACAGCTAAAAGAAAATGACAGGACAGTGATGCTAAAGAATGTTCAATACTAAGAAGTAGTTGGTGTGAAGAAACCTGTTCCCTATATGCCAAAAGCGTGGTTCTGTTTTAGATGTGACAAAGATAATCATATTGCTGCTCACTGCCAAAGACACTGAGTTGAGATGCAAGAAAAGTGCCAAGCCCAACAGGTTACTGAGCCCTTTGCTTTAAACTTGTTGCAGCCCCTGTTGTGGGATGACCAGTAGCTGAGAACAGCATCAGTTCCAACTCCTTTGACCAAAATGCCAGTGCTCAAATAAAGACCCAGACAATGGTTCAAGATGCTGACTCCCAGCCTCACTTACTACGCAGTCTGATATAGTAGGTCCTCGTTGTGCAGCTTCTGCTTTCATTGAGTCAAGAAAAATTTGGTTGCTGCAAAATTTCTTTCTGTGCATGACTACGGTGATGCTCTGTATATGCACGCTTTTTCTCAGAGTCTGCATGCTGTGGACACTGTGTATCACGCAGCATTAAGATTTATCACATATTCTAAAGCTCTTACTCATCACTGTTTGCTGTATGAACGTGTCAGCTGGTCCCCCCTTCATGTTCACAGATTGTTGCTATGTTCTTATATATAAGTGTTTATTAGGTCTGCTTCCCTCTCATCTTCAGGCCCATACGCAACAGAAGAGTTCAGGTCCTTACACTTTGAGGTCTCAGGCCCGTCCATTATTGTCTGCTCCCAAGGTCAGGACTGAGATGGGCAAAAAAGCATTTCAATTTTCTGCTCCTTCTACATGGAATGAATTACAAAAAGACTTTAAACTTCAGGCCTGGTCTCAATGTGTGAGTGTAAGGCACGTTTAAACAATCTGCACATGTCTACATCAAGCTGTGGATTTTTTGCTTCACTTTTTTTAAATGACATACTGATCACTTTTTTAGTCTTATCCAGTTTATATGTATGGCGGCTTTATGCTTAAAATTCTGTTAATTGTGCTGCTGCTGTCTTGGCCAGGACACTCTTAAAAAAGAAATTTTAATCTCATTGTGCTTTTTCCTGGTTAAATAAAGGGTATGAAAGAATGAATTGAAGATATACCGAGTGAATCCATCATGGATAGTTGTTCACAAGTCACTACAATCTCAGAGTCATTTCACAAAAATAACCTTTCACATCTCCCCATTCAGCCAGTTCAAGCATTGCTTGAGACTGAGGGAGCAGATGGACACCATGTCCCCCCTTGGTTATGTTGAGACTCGCTTCTCTTTCCCTCAAAGAGAAGCCAAGAGAAGGAGTTGGCTGTTTTGACATGTAGTGCCAGAGTGCCATTTGAAAAGCAGAATACCCCTTTGGATCTGCACTAATGTACTGTTAAGGCTCCATGCCAAGTTACTTGAACATGACGGTCTGGGTTTCATCCGCAGACTGTGCTCCAGCCCTTTCATGCATGAATTATAAGAACCTCAGTCAAGATTTTTTTTCCCTGAGTGTTTTTATTCCTCTTTAGCCATGAAAAAAAAAACCATGCAATTGAAAATTTGTCCATCAACTTATTTTTCATGGAGTTACAAACACGTCCACTCAGCTGGACACCGTGCGCTTGACTTCTGAACCAAAGAAATATATATTTAACAAACCAATAATGGAAAATTATGTATTGTGTGAAAACTGTGAAGTACAAACATTATTAATGCTGCTAATCTGATGTTTTATCACAGTTTAACATATTCTAATACTTTTCAAAGCAATGCAAACATGTTGGCCTAGCTCCTGACTGATGAACTGTGGACTTTCTAGGATTTTCTACAAAAAAAGCAGAAAGCAGCATAGTCTTAATAGTATTACTGCCATTTGCAAAAGTTCAGTTCTGTCTGACTTCAAGGAGATTTGGCAACATCCAGGGCACAAACCAAAAATATTTTTGCATAAATTAACAGGTGCCAAACACGCCCTTACAAAAAGTGCCAACTTTAGTATGTTGAACAAAAGAAAAAAATATATTGTTTTTAGGTGTACAAATGTTCTTTCTCCCCTCTGATTTACTGTCATTCTCTCACATCATCATGCCCGTCTCATCTCCACTTTCCATCTGTCTTGTATGGAAATCTGCAAATCATCCAGGGCACACAGCCACAAGACATTGCATGCAGTCATACCAGGGCCAAACCTGATCTCAGGTGGTGGCCTGGACACTGCTCTGTATTTCATTGGAGGTGGAATGCCACATGATCTTCCTCTTGTGGGGGTCTTGACAAAACCTGCATTTATTATATGAGGCTGTCCTAAAGGCTCCCTGAAAAGCCTTCAGCTGTTCCAAAATGCTGCAGCTAGAGTACTGACAGGGACTAGAAAGAGAGAGAATATTTCTCCCACATTGGCTTCCCTTCATTGGCTCCCTGTTAAATCCAGACAAGAAAAAAAAATTCTTCTCACATACAAGGTCTTGAATAATCAGGCACCATCTTATCTTAAAGACCTCATAGTACCATATCACCTCAATAGGTCACTTCACTCTCAGACTGCTGGCTTGCTTGTGGTTCCTAGGATAGTTAAGAGTAGAATGGGAGACAGAGCCTTCAACTTTCAGGCCCCCCTTCTGTAGGACCAGCTCCCAGTTTGGATTCAAGAGACAGACACCCTCTCTTTTTTTAAGATTAGGCTTAAAACTTTCCTTTTTGATAAAGCTTATAGTTAGGGCTGGATCAGATGACCCTGAACCCTCCCTTAGGTATGCTGCAATAGCCCTGGGCTGTTGGAGGGTTCCCCTGATGCACTGAGTGTTTCTTTTTCATTCACCTCTTTTTACTCTGTTTATACCCCACTCTGCATTTAATCATTAGTTATTATTAATCTCTGGCTCTCTTCCACAGTGTGCCTTTTGTCCTGTCTCCCTCCTCTAGCCCTCCCGAACAAGGTTATAATAGTTTTGGATTTTACATCATTGGTTAGTTTTATATGGTTGTAAGTGTTTTCTCCAATTCAGTTAGTTTTAATTAGTTATTAGAGTGGTTTTGCTAATTTTTTTATGAGTTTTTACTTTTTTGTTTAATGATTAGTTTTGAGTTTTTTTGTCAGGTGCAAGATTCAAGGGGCAAGAGAAACTATTCTGTAATAAGAACTCAACAAAAGATACCATTTAAAAAATTTTATTCAACAACCAACTGTTCACGAGATAGCAGCATTATGTGCTAAATGGGTCTAATACTAAGGACACATAAACATCATGAGAGATTAATGGGAAGAAACATAAAGAAAAACATAAACTCCAAAACCCAATAAACTCTACAGTAAACGTCACCATCAGTGCAGTAGATTAACAATACCTCACATGTGCTGTATAACATCAGAACGCAGCGAATGTTTGACAAAAACAAACCGAACTCTTCGAAGGAATCAAAGCTCAAGTACAGCTTTTTAAGATTATGTGTTTGTATTTGTGATGCTGGTTCTCTGTCAGAGCTACTTAGAGATGCTAGCTTGGTTAGACACTCGCTAATTAGACTTCTACGCTGTCTTTATATAGGCTCTATATACGCAACCTACGTAAGGGGCTGATGAAGTTACTGATGATGTTACTGCATAGATTCAGAGTGGTTTCTGTAGCCACCTTGTGCGCTTCTCAAGTGGACCTTGAGCTTGGTGGGGTTTTTCCCCTGGAGAAGTGTCCCACACATTTTGCCATCATCTACAACAAGACACTTGCTTCTGTCTCGCTATTGTACTCAAAGAAATCCCATATGAGACTCTGTCGCTTTCTCCGAGCTTTTGTTGCCATTCTTTTGCAGATGAGAAGATGAGATGAGAAGACACACACACACACACACACACACACACTCACACACACACTGTTTGTGTGTGTGTGAGTGCTCGATTAATGAGATGGAGACCTTTCCCAAACCCCCATCTCTGAAAGACAAAGCAGAAAGACGTGATGACATGAAAGAACATTTAGTAGTGAGCATTGAGATGAGTCACGAGGTGGTATCCGCCTCATGCCAGTGCCATCTTGTGGTGCCAAAGACTGAGTACTGTTCAGAGATAGAGCAGCCCTTGGTTGTGGAATCTCTTGCTGCTGACCTCTCAACTGTTGCAGACGTATTTAGAGAAGACATACTACCATTTATGAGTTCTGACTGGCACACAGCTCAAAAGGATGACCCAGTTGTCTTCCCATGTCATTACTTTTCTAGGAAGAACTCAAAAGCCCGGCTTCAGTGAGACAAACCTTGACCCTCAGGGAGTGCAGAAGGCTTGAATTAAGAGATGGAGTATTGTACAGGAAGTTGGCAGATAGAGACTACACTGTGTTGCAGTTACACAGTGCATGATGAAAATGGTCAGCTTGGTTTTGAACAAGCATTACATCTTGCCCGTGCAAGATTCTACTGGCCTAGGATAGTAAAGTCTGTAGAGGAGAAGTGTAGGCACTGTCCATGCAGTTTCAGGAGGAAAGCAGTGCACCTCTTGAAAACATTAAAACAACCTATCTGCTTGAACTATTTGTAACCTGAGCCACATAATAGAGATACTCGAAACATATTAGTTATCAGTGACCACTTCACAAAATTTGCTCTGGCACTGCCAACTAAAAATCAGAAATCAAGAACCACTGGAAAAGCTCTGTAGGCTGGCTTTAAAGCTGAGCTGAGTCCAGCAGGCAATCACCATTACACAAATTCCTCTGGTGAATACGTTTCCAATGCACATTCATTTTGAGTGCTAGATGCCCTGTTATACTCCAGTAACATGTTAAAATAACTGCTGTGGTGTTTATTGTTTACTGAAGAAACTAAATGTGTATAGTGTGTAAATGTGATTTTTAGCAAGCTGATTAGCTGACTGCTAGCAGGTCTACAACCCTAAGATGGCCATCCCACGTGGTGGATGGTCATCGCTGCAGGTGGATGCTTCTACCTGCTGGATCCTGTTGCTGTACTGTTCCAGGGAGCAGTAGGAACAAATTTAAGGGCCCCGATGTTGCACCTTAACTTTTCTTGAGCTAAGGTATTTCTTCCCCTTAACCAGGAAAAAATAGGAAAAAGGTCTTTAAGGGTACTGTCATGGGCTGAGAGGTGCGGTGCGGGAGGGAAGAGGCAGGACCCCAAACGCAGAGCTCCAGGAACACAGGGTTTAATAACAGAAACCAAAAACACACAGGAACTCCCCCTGGGAAATACACAAGTTAGGGGGAGACCGGGGAGACCAGAAAACACAAAGGGACTACAGCAGGGAGCAACCACGACGTAGGAACACAACTGGGGATAACCACGAAATGACACGACAAGGAATGGAAGAAAACTGAGGGCTTAAGTATACAAGAGGGCAAGAGGGGCAAGAGAAAACAGCTGGGGAACACAGGTGAAGCAAATCAGGAAAATCACAGGGGGAAGCAAAGCTAGACACGAGACATGGGGAACACAGGACTATCAAAATAAAACAGGAAAAGACGGGACCAGGATCATCAGAACATGACACACCAGGGACCAAAGAAAACAAGGAACCAAAACAGGGAAAAACAACAGAAAACACTGGGCCACAGGTCCAGGACCATGACAGGTACTTTGTGCTTTTATGAGAAACACTTGAATAGAAAGAGAAACACAATGAATTGAACAGATTAAATTGATAATTCAGAGTTGGAATTACTGTTTTAACATTATGTGTAAGGTCTGTTGTTTTGTGCAGTAAGTCTTTTGTTTTTTTTTTAATAAATATGTTTTCTGTTCTTATTGTAAGTGGGTGTGGTGTTCACTGTGAGCTGGAGGTCTTACATTCTTATGGTGGAGCAGCTACTGTCAATCTCCTTTTGTGAATCTAATTTCTGTGAGATACAGATATTTGGGATTCTTTGTATCTTCTTGTAAGTGAGCCTGCATGACCTTTGGCCTGAACATTGTAGTGAATTTGATAATACAGATATCTAGTGAACTGCCCAAGGTTCGAGAACTGCTTTCATGACACAGAAAACTCTGACTTTTAGCTGAACATAGCTCGCTACGCAATTAATCTAGTTTTGTAATACAACCTCAGGCAACCTGTGCAATCAGCTTACAATTGAACATATTACATATTACATATTAAAATGTCTCCATGTGTTTTGGTTCAAATTTAATGTGTGCATCACTTATGCTGCATATGATCCCATTATTCTTGAATGTCCTTGAATGCACAGATTTTCTCCATGTCTCACACTACATCAAGTGGATTTTTAATGGCTGTAGCACAGTGGCCATGGGTTAGTCAACCTTTAAGCATATTCAAAAACATTTAAAGACACATTTAGAGAACTCTGCAGCCTTAATGAAGGCATCTATGCTCTGAGTACTTTTACTTCAGTAATGCGTAAGACATTTGCTTTTAGCTTTGAAGCTTTTTCCCTGGTGTTGCCAACATGTTGCATGGTCATCAGAACTAAAATGCTGGTGACCCACACTACTAGTGAATAACCAGTCAGAACCAGCTGGAAAATGCATTGCGTTCCTCTCACACACTCATATTTACTATTTTTTTCCCAGTTAGAAAGTAAATCTTGACAAACAAACTTTTTATGCACATATTGGTTATTAACATATTTATTGAAAGAAAAGAAAGGCGCATATATGATACAGCAGTCCAGTAAATAAATGCAATATATAACACATTAAATATATATATATATATATATATATATATATATATATATATATATATATATATATATATATATATATATATATATATATATATATATATATATATATGTATGGTCCATGTACTTTTTGGTGATCATTTTTCCATTTTGAAAACCAATATTGGAAAAACAAAAAACGAATTGGTTTTTGTTTCCAAAATGATATTAAAAAACGAAAAGCGGGTCGTTTTTTAATTTTCATTTTATTCTCCAAATCCATACAATGTAAAACAAATTAGATTTCTGTTATTCCATTTGAAGTCAAAACATACATGCTGTGCATTCTGGCACTTGGGCACAACTTACTGGACACCTAAATGCAACAAAGACACTCCTAATACTGTTGATCACCTTGCAGAACCACAGGGGTCAAAGTGTACTGGCTCATGTGGGTACTAAGTGTATTTTTTCTTTTATTGTGCTGCGAGTTGTCCTGCCGGTGCTGATCTGAGCATGATTAGCTGCATGAGCCAGACCTGAAATCCACATTTTAAGTTGTATGTTTTTGTTAATGAAATCATATTTCCTCGATTACACCACATGCTGTCTCCCTTTCTTTGTCTTTGAGCTGGGCTGTGACACATTAGCGATAGAAAATTATTTTCTTTCTGTATTCTTGCTTTATCTAGCATCATTCAATCTTTTAAGAACATCATTTTTATGCCATTTAGTTGTATATGTCCTTTAAGGCTCACCAGTTGGATACCGTCCACCCAAGTTGACTGTTTAACCCAGGTTGGTTTCTGGCTTTCTTACAATCATCTTGTTTTAAATTCCAACAAGACTGAAACCATGATTATAGCGCCTCCTGAGCTACATCCAAAAAATCAGTCAAGTGATTGCTTCCTGTTGCTCATCTGCAAAGTCTAGTGTTCACAATCTTGGCATATCTGATTACTCTCTGGGCTTCAACTCACACGTTAAATCTATTTCTTGTTCCTGTTTCTTCCATTCAAACATTCCTAAATTGCGAACTATAGTCTCCTCAGTGGAATTGGAGAAAATTGTTCATGTAGTTGTGTCGTAGCTCTTAGATTACTGTAATGCCTTGTTTACTGGCTTAGACAAATCATCTCTTTTCATTCCTCCAAGATACACAAACTGCTGCTGCCAGACTATTAATGTGTTCTAGTAAGTGAGCTCACATTACTCCCATTTCATATTCTTTATGCTGACTCCCAGTAGATTTTAGGATTTGTTCTAAAGTTCTTGTACTTACATACAGAGCACTAAATAGACAAGTTCCAGATGATTTATCTCAGCTTCTGATTAACCCAGGCCTTCTTGCTGTGCAAATATTTACTCAGTCATTTTGCACTCCATTGATTAAAATAACCACCTTTTCTGAAAGGTTTTGATGATGGAGAGGCATGCTGGAAACATATTACTTTACTTCCTGACCTTGCTCTGTGCCATCTGTGCAAAATACCCGCAACCCTGTTAACATGCAAATATAACTATAGAGTAATTAGCCAGCGCAGCAGCATTTTAAACTATGTTTATCAAGCAAAGTAAAAAAGTAGCACTCAACAACGGAAGGAGAAACTAGAGCACTTTTGAGCAGTTTTGTCAATTACTGCAAGGCCCAAAAGATGAAATTCTGATGGGCGAGTAGTTTTTATGTTTTTGTAAAGGATTGAAACATTGTTATCACTTATATGTTGAAAATATGTAATACTGTAATTTGAGTGTGTGATAGAAGCTGGACCATTGGAAATGATTGTTGAATGAAGGATTCCATAAAGGAGTGTGCTTATTCACCCGTGTGTGTGTGTGTGTGTGTGTGTGTGTGTGGGTGTATGTGTGAATGCAAGCAAATGTGAGAGAGAGAAAATGTGTTTGCTGCAGTACAACGTGGTAGTCAGTGCCCCTAAAAATATCTGCCCTGAGGCCTATCACAGAGTTGTTAAGCCTGTGAATACAAACCATTGAGAGAGCCAGATAAAGGTAAAAAAAATCTTTGTATACTGGAGGCAACCTTGGGAAGAAGGCAGAGCTGGGGTCAAACACTGTACTTGATATGTTTTTACACCACTGCAAACAGTACACTCCAGGCAACACGAGCAAAACTGGAGTGACTGTTGGCTATGTCAACACCTACAAATGGTTCAGCTGTGGAGGGATTAATTTGGCTTTTGCCACATCTGTTTAGATAATTTGATATGTAAACAGCAACAAATTAACAAAATTACAATTTGATTAAATACTGAAGGTCTGTGCAAAAAGGGATAGCAACAGTCAATGATGTCCTTCTGTATTATTTGTTGGTTCAGTGTGAAAAAACAAAGATCAAAAACCCTCAATGAAACTTTCAGAAAGACTAAAAAGCTTTTAGGTGAGTGAGCAATTCAAACACTCATATTCACCACTTGTTTCATGCATGTTAATTTTTACACACCACAGGATATTGTTTTCTATATGTGCTTATTGGCTGAGACTTGCCAGTGCTAAAGTAACATTGTCACTTACCACTCTGGGTTTGTGTATGTTGTAGTTGACACCAAAGCAACTGAACAGTTTATAAGGTCATAAGTTGTCAGTCTCTTTTATAATGTTCCAGGTTTAAATATTGTTTCTTTTTCTGAGCCTTCATGTTGGTTGAATGCTTGGGGATAGGGCTACCAGTATTTACAAAATGGACACATAACTTCCATAAGTCCTAGTTAATTTTTCTTATTCTTATTTATATCTCAATTTTATAGAATATGATTTTCCCCCCAAACTGTATCCATTGCATTTATTTCTTTATCTACTTCAAAGCTGTGTTTTGTGTTACTGCCACTACATCGTATATGAAATAGTGGCAGCAACACATTACTTTTCATAATTAATTTTTTTAATACAGTTTCATAGCGTAGTGGTTTACCCACTTGCATGGCAAGTGAAAGGTTGCTGGTTCAGTTCCAGCTAGAGACACAAACCTCCTTTGGGCTGCATCATGAAGGGCATCTAGTGTAGAACTGCTGAATCAAGCATGTGGAGGAGCAGATGACTGTGGTGCTTCCATGACAGAAGGGAGTGTGTGTGTGTGTATATATATATATATATATAAAAACATTGAGCTATCAGGGCAGATTGGATATCCCACAAGTAAAACTAGTAAATGAAAACTTGAGGTCCATTTCCACACATTATCTGAACGAATAAAGTCAGTAGATGTCCACAGTAGTAATTTCTCATATGCAGCTCACAGCAGGAAATAGTCCACTTTAGCATGTTCACACCACTTTGAGTTATTACTTTTCAGCTACACTTGCAATTTAAAAGCCGACTAATGTACATTCTGACACTAGGTAGAGGTGTGTGGTGTGTGTGTGTGTGTGTGTGTGTGTGTGTGTGTGTGTGTGTGTGAAAACTGCTTGGCATATATACTAACCAGACAGTTTATTGGCTACACCTGGCTAGGTTGGACCCAGGTTTGCCTTTAGAACTGCCTCAATTTTTCATAGCACAGACTCAACAAGGTGCTGGAAACATTCCTCAGATTTTGATATGACACTGACATGAGAGTGTCACATAGTTGCTGTGGATTTGTCAGGATGTGAATCTGTTGCTCCATCTCATCCCATATAAAGCTCTATTGGATTGATGAGGTAATATAATATTGAGCAAGCCTTTACATAAGCACATCTCTTCTATTAAAGCTGCCAGTTGGTCCAGTTTCTGCAACCACTGTGGTTCTCAAGACTATAGCCTAATCATTATAACTACATAATTCCAGTAAACATGAGCTGCCAGTGTGGTGTGTAGACTATGTATTGCACTGGTAGGTGCAGAACAATGTTCGATATTTGGATGTCTGGCTTTTTCTTCTTTCTTTTTTTTAAAATCTATGAGCACATAAGATGAGTGCAGGAAATGTGAGTAATTGATAATTTAGTTCAATATATGTCAATGCTAGCTTTCGTGCTTATCACAGTGTTAGGATAAAATTTGCAATAGATGTCATAAAAAGTCAGGATAAAAACTTGATTCTGGTTCCTCAGGGGACATCTTTACAAGAGAAAGCAAGAGCTCGCACATTAAGGTGTAAAGGAATTTTTATGCAGGTTAATACTGAGTTTTCATACAGTAAAAATAGTTTCTTTTCTGTAACATCCCACAAACACCATCATACTATTTAATGCTGTCATTTCTAAATAAATCAGTACTGTGCTTTGTGAAAATAAATACTGGCTTATTATATAGAATGAAAAAAATGAAGAAAAAATATAATCATATACATAAAATCAATATAATCAATGCCTATATAAAGGAAATAACTGTCAGCCTTCAGTCTCAGTGGTTCTATTTTCTAATCACTGCACAGGGGCGTTGCTTTTCTCTTCCACAACGATGTCACTCACACCATGGACCTGTGTGAGCTGCTTGCAGTGCAGTGAAGCTAATAATTTTCTTGTTCCAGAAAGGGTGGGGACAAACTGCTCAGTGAGAGACACAGAGGCGTGGCTGCCAATATCTCTGAGGGTAGGACAGGAAATGACAGTAGCAATCACAACAGAGGAAGATAGACAAGTTATTTAAAAAACACTATACTATTCCTCCTTACCCATAATTTATCTGTCGAGCTGGCAGAAGGCCCAGTCCTTCCACACTGAAGATCACTGCTTTCAGCACTTGTGGCAGTGGGTTAGTAAATGAAATCTCTACTGACATCTTCTGTCCTACCACGGCCTTCCCGATTGGCTATTAGACAGCAAAGAGAAAGAAAGCAACGTCAGATATAGGTTTATATCTTAAGCTTCTTTCCAGTAATAACTGCCTGACTGGCTTACCTTTATGATGAGGTCAGGGGTCCTGAGTCGGAAATTAAACTGAGTAGCAAGGATCTGTCGTGTTTCTTTGACTCTGCCTGTTACTGTAAGCATCAGGGCAGCCTGAGCAGTCAGTTTGTCCTTGTAGGTTTTGTAGTCCAGAGCCCACTCCAGAATCTTATCTGTAGACAGGAGATATAAGTGTTGCTGGACCTTTAAACCTTTTTAGATGTTTGCTCTTCTCTGTGGAAGGAGGGGCAGTTGTGTCAGAAACCTCTATTCTCTACAAGAGTTAGTATTTACCACCAGCTTTCCAATTAACAGCAGCAACCAGTTACCTGAGCAAAAATTTAGAGTGAGAGGAAGCAACTTGTCCATAAGTCAGAAAATTGACTTCAGTATCTCTAAAGCTTAGAATATGACATTATTGCACATTGATTGGGCAAGACTTACTCAAAGGGGTCTTAAGGATACCAGAGGATGTGTGAGTTTGCCTCACCAGTCTACATGTGTTTTGAAAAAGGCAAATGGCTTGAGTTGTCGGTATGAGTTGTCAGACCTGTTGTAGCAGGCCATTCGGTCCCCATAAAACCAGATCAAGAATTAGCTGCAGTGCATCACCCTCATTCCCCATGGTTGTTGGACTCCACTGGCAGTACACCTAGATGTCATTCTTTACTTTCACAACTTATATGGACACAATTTATGTGCACAGCTGAAGGCAGAGGGCACCACCTAGTCTGAGGCCAGCTGGAATAGGCTAGATTGCCCACTCTGGGTTGGGGATAGGTTTCTCTCTGGAGAGGAGGATTTCAAGTAATCCAGGGATTTGTTCACAACTTGGGGAAGAATGGACTGGGGATAGGCAGATTAGTGTCACATCTGTGGTAATGCAGTGGTAAAGACAGAGATGAGCCTAAAGGCTTCTTACCCCCCCAAGTTGTGGGTAGTAAACACAAGTATAATACTAAGGAAAACTGGCTTTTTTCCAAAGGGTGTCTGGCCTCACCCATACACATATGGTGAGGAGCTCAGTCATAGAAAGCTGCTGATTCTACAAAAGGTGAGGTATTTTAGGCATATCTAAATGGCAATAGATCCTGGGGCAGACCCAGGACAACAACCTCGGTATACCCCAGAATAGCTGGATGCACTGGAGGAAAAAAGGACTATGAACTGGACCCCACTAAGCAGAAGAAAAAAAAAATTTTGCTTGTGAGATAAACCTTGTGATACTGCTGATGGAATAAAAGTGACCTTAAATGAACCGCTCCACTCACCTTCATTGGGAAGTACTTCTACATCTGTCGTGTCGGTTCTGACTATGGCTTTGTTGACCCCGGTGTAGTACATGACTGACACCTGGCTCTGCAGAGTGACACTGCGCTGCTCTGAACTGCTGTTTCTCAATGTGATGTTCAGCTCTGCATCACTTCCCATTACAGGACCCTCACCATCTAGGGTCACTTCTAAAGAGACATCTTGTGCTGTAGGAGATGAATAGGTTTTTGCTTTGGAGCCGTAGCTACATGCTGTTTCTACAGCAATGCGTTCCGCTTCTGAGCCTGAGAATGACAAAAAATAAAGAGATAATTTAATAAATTATACAACAATAATAGGCATACCCTTTTCTGAAAGAGTGCTAATAAGTTGTTACGTGAGTGGGTCTGCTTTTTGTTTGATGATACCTTCAGGATGTTTGTAAAGGTGTGTGATATCGCTGCGTTCATCGGAGCCAACGGCTTTGGTGCTGATGGACTGGCCCACAATATTTTTCTCACTGTATATTTGACTGAAGGTCCCATCTGCCTTCTTCTGCCAGTAGATTTTATCACTGTTCACCTGAAGATATAGATGAGTTGGGCCAAGAGAGACTGAGGTTAGAAATTAATAAAGCCCCAACTGCCAAATGGATATTCATGCCAAATGAATTTGTATCAGTATATGGCACACATTTTTCTCATGTACAGTATGTCTTGCAACTTTCAGTTCAATAAAGAACTCAGTTTCAATTTTATTTATATAGTGCCAAAACACAACAAACAGTCACCTCAAGACGCTTTATATTATAAGGTAAAGACCCTACAATAATTACAGCGAAAACCCAACAGTCAACACGACCCCCTATGAGCAAGTACTTGGCGACAATGGGAAGGAAAAACTCCCTTTTAACAGGAAGAAACCTCCAGCAGAACCAGGCTCAGGGAGGGGTGCCGTGACTGGTTGGGGCTGATGGGAGAGAGACAGGACAAAAGACTCAAAAGAACAAAGACTATTTCACAAACCTCAGCAAACACGAAAGGCGTGTCATATTTGAAGAAGACCTGACCATAACGGACAGCAGCAAGAGAAGTGGGGCCACAGCAGTAGGTACCCTGGCTGGTCTCTTGAGGAGTGGCGTCGACAGCCTGCCAGCCTCCATTGCCAGAAGGTAAGTCTGGACGAGCCATCCAGCAGTCGTTCCACACATGGAAGTTCCTTCAGAAAAAGACTTATGGTTGATAAACTAGAGGATGCTGCAAGTTATACCGAAGGCAGCTGTGAAGATTGTAATTTCCCAGAAATCTACCATGTACTGTGTGGTTTATGAAAACCACACAGTACATGTGATAAAGTAAACCAACCGCTATTCAGTGTATAAAATAAAGACACGTGTCTTCTAAATATCAAATATGGTGAACATTCAATTCAATTCTATTTTATTTATATAGCACCAAATCACAACAGTGGTCTCAAGGTGCTTTATATTTTAAAGTAAAAACTATACAATAATTACATCATACCAGATTGAGTCCACATTGAGGTGCTCTATAGGCTCCAGGTTCTCATCCAGGTATACATCTGTTGTCAGTGAGACGTCTGTGTCATGAGCTGAGCTGAAGTTGGTCAGAGGTCGGCAGGGAATACCTAAACACCGTAAAACTGAAAGGAAGACAGTAAGACACGAGCGGTTAATATCTTATCATACAAATATGGAGATCAAATAACACATTGTAAGCAGAAAAAACCTAACCTGTAGTGACCAAACCAGCAAAGACCCAGCACTGGCCATATTTAACAGGGGTGCCACTCTTTTTATGGTATTCCTTGAGGATTTCTACACTTCCACTCCACACTGTTGGTGATGTTCCATTTGAATAATCTCCTGACCAGTTTCCCTCCAAAACACCTTGGTCATCAGGGGAGTTTACCTAGGAAATGAAGGAAATGTTTCATGCTTCTGAGTCTGAAGCTGTAAACTCAAAAAAAAGGAACCTCTCCTGACCCTTGAAGGAGGACAGCCTCACTTGTCATTTGCGTTCTAGATTCAAACTGATATACAGTGACAGTTTAGCAAGATACTCTCTTCATGACATCACAATAAACAAGCCTGCAAAGCATCAAAACATTACCAGTTAAAACTAATATATTTTTTTCACAAAGGTATTGTATGTTTTAGTAACATGTCTGTGTGGATTTATACCGCAGAATCACTAGAATCAGCTTTACTATAACTATTATATAAACAAGTTAAAATGAAATGTTTTTAGAATGTATGCACCTATAACACCTTAAAAAATCATTGTTGTTGACCAGTGAACATACTCTGTGACTGTGCCGTGTCCTTTGGCTTCACAGTGAGATTTGCCTTTTGATCGTCACATCAAAACACAAAGGTGTACAGCATTATTAAAGAACATTATTAAGCACCAGTGCCATTGCCTAAAACAAAACACTGGACTAATAGAATTTTTGACTCAACCAATTTCACTGCAATCTATATAGTACCAAAAATGGTAGTCCTAGAAAGTTAATGCTGTTCATCTCGATGTAGCATTTTCAGCATCCAAGTGACATCTTCAGGTTTCCCCAACCTTATAAAGAGTACAGTTGTATAATGATGGAAACTAGTAACATCAATTGCACTAGTTTCCGTCGACATTATCCGATATTATAAAGAGAACTATCGTGAAAGGTAGTTAAGTTGCCAGCTCACCATTCCTGAAATGATTCGAGCGACATTAACTGGGTCACCCCAACCAGATGGAGGAGTTCCACTCTTTTCCATGACAAAGAGGCAAGCAGCAAGGATCCCATCATCAAACTGAAACCAAATGAGAGGAAACCATGGGGAGACTATGTCAGATTTTACAACTCAGCTTGTTCATTAAACATTAAGATTTGGAGATCAGTCACCTGTCCGTAGTTCCATGTCCTCGCTCCAATTTGGTCCTTTGTGCCATAGTAGATTCGTCCAGTGTCATTTAGGATGTACTCCTGCCTTTCATCTTCAGAATCCATGAACACAGTGTCATCTGACAGAAAGTAGCAAAAACCCACTTTTTAACTGGAAATAGCATAAGATCACTGTAGTAATGCCACACTTGGAGGGTGGAATTCTCTTCACCCGATGTGCAATTTATTTACAGGTGGTTTACAAAGAGGATCAGGATGGTGATATCACCAAAAAAAAAAAAAGAGGGAGAGAGAGAGATACAGAAACTATAGGAAAACAAACTTAGAACTGTTCAGAAGAATTCAAAAATTAACTAAACTATGTAGTGATGAGAGTGTGAAACTGAAGCTTCGAACCCTGGACGAAAAGAAATTACGTGACATATGACATCCGAAGCAGCAACTGCTTCGTTCTCGGAATGAATCACGTGACTGGTTCAGCTGATTCGCTGGTTACGAGTGAAGGAGCGAGAGTGAGACAGTCAGCCAGGATCATACTCGCACAGTTTTAGCGTTGTTACGGCCAACAGTTACCGCTGAGTTATGAATTAAAGACAACCTCTGCTGGCTCGTCCTTTCAACGTGGTGACGGACGCTGTCGTATCAAGATTAACGCAAAAGCGGTAGTTACACAAGCACACCCAGTTAATGCCATATTTTCCCAGCACTCTGCTCAGTAACACAACACACATATTCATACATCTTTATTTGTAAACAGAACCTGATATCATGATATTTGGTCATAACGTGTGTGTCTCAAACAATGCAAAGATGCTTCAGATCATTGAGGTGTGTGAGTGTGTGCATGCAGGTGTGTAATTAAAAACATTGCACTTTTCCAGGAGAGGGCGCTATAATTGAAGCTTCGGGTGACGAACCTACTTTCGAAACAATCGGGTCAAGTGGTTCAGTGCTTCGCAAACGCTTCATTTTCTCATCACTACTGCTATGTCACCCTCTCCGACTCTCAGGAGCATTAACTCTGGCTTATAAAACCTAAGCCCCTCCCCAGAATAAACCACAGAAGAATTCACCAATTAAGTCTCACAATTAGTGATTTTTCTACCTATGAGCAAAATAAAACATTCCAGCTACCTCCTCTGAAAGCTCTGACACAAGAGCATCAATACATTAGTTTGTTCACTGCGTACCTAAAGACTATTTCACAAGAAGAGAATGGTAAATTCCCCCTCTGCATTCTTACTCACATAGTGAGCTCCCAATCTCCCCTTACTATAAAAAGATTTGGAACCCTCCACATCCTGTTTGGCTAGTCCAGATCGCCAAGATGGTGGCAACATGGAGCAGAGCGTTCAACAAACATTTTGGTAATACTGACATGACATGACTTGGTGCTAATAAATGGTTTTGAATATGTGGGCCCATTGTATTTTATTTTTCTATGGCATGGAAATAATGAGAATGTTAATGCTAAGAAATAAATACCAAAAATCTGCATACTATTGAATCTAACTGAAATTAAAGTAAGCCAATGAAGGACTGGACCAAAGTGCTGGCCTCACATTTACTACTGAAACAACCTCTATTTTGCCGGCAAGATTTTATACTAATAGAAGTCATTGCATTCTGTTTTTGGCCGTTAACACATTTAGTCCTATAGGGAGTGACAATCATTCTCATGTATGGCCTCTACCAGTAGACTATATCTTCCAATTTGGTTTCTTTTCTACCACAATTTCATGGTATTTTTGCCATACTAAAATTTATTTTGTTAAACTGTATGAGTCGTTCCTGAAGGCCGGGGATCTGTGGGGATGATGACAAGGATACATCCATACTGTGCATGTTGTATAAGCGCACCTCCTACACATGGTTTTGGAAATGATGGTGAACACTGCTGAAGCCTTGTGAAGATTAAAAAGCTTGTAAAATCTGTATGGGACTTTTGAGTGATTCAGAAGTTGTCATGTTGTTAAGGACATGACGTGTCATTTCCTTGTATAGGGCATAATTTTAAAGAAATAGTGTGGTATTTTTGGAAAATACTCACTACAGCGTGAAAAGATAATGCTGAACAGACAGAAGGAGGACTGGCAAGTAAATCCTCGTGCCAGCGTCTCCTTAACCTGAACATGTTATACCTACAGTATCAAAGACTTAGAGGTTTCTGCTGTTTTGTACAAACAAAGCATAGTAGCAGCAGAAGTGATGCGTTTACCACTTTATGCAGATAAAAATGAACCAGTTCTTTGCCATCCTTTTGTATAAAAATTATAGTTAAGAGAGAAATGCAATTCAGATTCTGTGTCAAATCTACACGATAAACAACACCCTAGCCTGATGTGCACCATCCTAGAAATGTAACTACATGGCACCATCGACACAACCCACAGACGTATAAATATTGGCAATGGGGTTGGCCACTAGCACAGGTTGTGTCATAGGCTCTACATAGATTCATTTCAGAAGTATAAATTAAGCGTGAGATGTGGATAAAGCAGCCCTCATGTTTACCTGTACACCAGGGGTTGAACAACATGTAGATGTCATTGGCAGGGTCATGTGTGGAAATGGACAGGCCGTGATCATTATTTGTTTCCACTGTGAGTTGATATCGGCCAATGACTGCTGTGGGCGGAGAATTCACTAACAGCTTTATCTTTTTGTCCTCCCGTTTCACAACAGCAGCCTCCCAGCCATCACCCTTCAACGTCTCCACCAGTGGGATGATTATATGAGTTCCCTTCGCCACTGCCGGCAGTAGCCCTTATGGAAAAAGGAAGAAAAACAAAGTGTTACTGGCTGTTATTCAGAACATGCCCAAACAGTTACTGTGCTTTTTTGATGGATGACATCTCTCCATTAAAACCACACCTGCATTCCAAGCTTATAGGGTATGTTTGAATAACAGAAACTAAATACAGTAGAAAGAACACAGAATACACTGTCCTGGCAGACACACACACACACACACACACACACCTTGTGCGACAGCATTTGATCTCAGTGCAGCTGTACTATAAAAGTCTCCCCTTTTTCAGCTTCACTGTTAATGTATTGTCTTGACTTTTGAAGTTACTGTAAGGCTTCATCACCATCAAAAGAAGCCCTGATCTTCAAAGACAACAAACAAAACACAATCTTTTCTGTAATATATAAACTCACAATTTCCAACAGTGCAAACATCTGAAATGTTCAATTTGTTGCCACATTAAGGAGTTCTCCCTTTAAAGTGACTGTGGAAAATAACAACTTTCCAAGGCTGTCACTCTCTAGCCTCAGTGGGTGTGACCTTGTCTTGGCTGTTTTTTCACCTGCCTTAACAGAACTGATTTGCTGTTCTCCAGTTTCACCCCGATGTTTATCTGTTTCAGTCATGGACAGACAGGCCACTGATTGTGTGTGACAAAAGAAAATGAATGCGGCTAGCAAAGACATGAACTAAATGAGTTAAACAGCCATTGTTAGCAAAAATATAGCTGCTTCTGCATTATAGTGACCAAGAAGGAGGAGAAAAAACAAACAGACTGGAGATGCCAGGACAGCATAATGAGTTACTGGCTGACAGCAAAGCAGCAGCTGTGCACCACAAGCCTGAGTGATAAAGGAGGGCTTTTTGGCAAGTCCATTAACACGGACAAAGCGTGTACTAAAGGGAGCCTACAGAACTGACCATTAACTACACACTGAGCGCTTTAAGCCAGTGTCAGCTACTATACACTACAACCCTGTTTTAGGGAAACCTTTATCCTTTTCCCTTAAAGAAAGAAAGAGAGAGAGAGGGACACAGCTCTGGCTGCAGACACAGAAGCCCCTCCCACCTGCTGTTTAAACCTTCTGTTTTCAAGGAGCTGCCAATCAGAAGAAAGTTGGCTTAAAGGGAAGTTGACCCTAAAGGGAGAAGAGTTAAAACAGCACTTTTTTTTTGTTCAAACAGAGGACGAACTGTTGGGCCTCAACAAGGCGCATGATGAGATACTTTTTTTTTTTTTTTTTTGAACCATGAATCAAGCAAGGGCTGCTGTACTGAAGTTCAAGGATCAAAATATGGAGCTGGAAATAAGTAAGTGTCCTCTATGCTTTGATAAGCCGTTAACTCTATCAGATAAATATTCTGTAGGTATTCAAGGAGCCCAGCTGATGAAGCCTTTTGTTTTCTGTAGCTAATGCTTAATAATTTAGACAGAAATTATACCAGTGCTCAAAAATACTACAATTACAGTAGCAAACGTCCATGAAATTTTCAGGCATCTCTGAGGATAAATTAGCAAAAATAATTCATTCATTCATTAATTAAGATTAATGTTGAAGAGTTCACTCAGAATTGACCAGTAACTACCACAACTTGACATTGTTATAGTTTTGTTTTGTATTTTTGGCTCATGGTTTCCCACTGCGTACAGTTCACCGCTGCTTCTATACTACTGCAAAGCAACACCAAACAGCTGCTGGCTTAAGCCTCTAAGCTACAAATGACAACTATACTCCTAGAAACTCAGTGAGCTTTCCACACACACATCCCTATGGTCCAAATACCAAATGTTCTTATAGCAAATATATTATATATCAGATATCATCTGATAGACATAATGCCATGAGATCTGGTGCTCCCAGGGAGCATTAACAGTTTTGTTTTAATGGGTTATCTACAAGAAAAAAACAAAACAAAACTGTCAGCATGCAGTTAACTGCACCTGACACTTTCATTCTCTCAGGTGTGATGAAAATTACAGCCTCTAATTTTTTTTTGCAGTGCTTCAGAATCACAAAGTCAGAGCATTCTGCTGTCACTCTCCTTCATCTAAAAATGCTGTTATTTATGTGTTTTTTTTTAGGCTGTGCTGTTATTAATTTCTCTCCTGCATGCCTCGTGTGTCTGGGAATACAGTGTCTGGACTCATTATAGGGTACTGTAAGCATAGCAGAAAACAGTAACTGAGTTATGACGGGGGAAAAGGTACATTCCTGTTAAGCAATTTATTTTGAAATGCAGTGCCGCTCTGGAGAAGGGTGGCATGGTTTTCGAAAGCATAAAAACTGGCATTATCTGCAGCTGCTTTTGTTCTCCTGCTTATTGCTGGTACTACAGATGGCTTTTTAAATTAGTGTTTACAATATATGTTGCCGTTGTTTTGGTCTCAGATTATGGATAAAATTGGTTAGAATTATATTTTTTCTCTAAGTAAAACAATCTATACTATTATTCTCTCTTTATTTACAAAAAAATGTATTAAACAGTGCATAAAAAAAACCCACAGAACAGGAATTCATATTTTCATTCCTAGTACATATGCACACCCTTTCTGTAACAGCAACACTGTGATTATTCTCCTTAAGTGTGCCTAACTTGTTATCACACACAGCTGTAATTGTAAGATCTATATTGGTCCCCCCTGTCTGACAGCATTCAGTTCTCTTTGGCTGTGTGCAGAGAAAGACATGCACAGCGGGTAAACAGGTGGCAGCCGAGGCTCATACAGCTGGTAGTGGCAGCACTGATAGCAAATTGTCAGTAGAAGGGATCTCTAGTATCAGCTGGACTGAAGACTGCATCTGTAAAACGTGCTTTCAGGACCATAGCAACCTGAACTGTTACCATAGCAATTGGAACTAAAAAATCCCCTTCCCCATCACAGCGTCCCTATATATCTATGAGTATCTATTTCACACATGTATGCAGGTCTGTCCTCAACACACAGACAGCTTAAAAATGGTATGAGATGTGAGCATAACAGCAAACTGCTTTTTGAAATTAGACTCCTACTCTTATGAGATAGTCCAGACCTGTAGTCTGAAAACCTGATGTTAATGAAAGCTGCAACTTCCCGGGTGGGGGGGGGGAGACAATTGTTGTTCCTCCAAAGGCCACTTGAGAATGGCTCCAAAAGTGAGCATCCATGGACTTCCATGTTAAAACTTTAGTCATAGGAATAAAATGCTTACAGCCTATAACTATGTTGGTTTCTAGAGCTAATTTAACTTAAATTTAAAATAAAACTTTAATTTAAAATAACTGTTTTTTTGTTGTTGTTTTTACATAAATGACCTGTTTGGATTCTCCTGCTACAACCATGACTTGACTTCAGATAACACAGGCAGCTGTAGCTGATAGTGATCTGCAAGACTAATTCAAGTCATCAAATTGCACCTCTTCAGATTACTTTATGTGTCTTCTGGAGTAATTTTAATGTAATTATTCGAGAAGTAAAATGATCTGGGCTATGGATCAGAAAGCTCCTGCTGAAAAAAATCCTTAACTTAATCCTTAAGTGACCAAGAGCATCAGTTATAATGTTTTATGGGCAAGACTGGCTCCCCTGTAATGAAAATGAAATTATGGTATTATTTCAGTTCATTTCATGTAGTTTCCTTTCAGTTCAGGCATATAATCAGTTCTGTAACTGCCAAAATAAAAAAGGGACTTTTTTGTCTTGAAGTACATGTTAAAACTTTAAAAAAAATAAAAAAGCCATTTAGCTCCATTCACAGGCTCTCCACACATCTGCACTATCACGTGCTGCTCTGCACAAGATTTCCGGAAAATATGAGTATGCTGTGACCAATCTGGATCCTGTCTCACAGTTGACCTCTAAAGATTCCAGGCTCATATATATATATATATATATATATATATATATATATATATATATATATATATATATATATATATATATATATATATATATATATATATATATATATATATATATATATATATATATATATATATTTTTATTATTTATTAATATTTTTTTTTTAAGTCACTTCTCACAAACCTGTTTTAAAGTTCAGACGGATAACATCAGAGCTCGGGTTGAAAGGTCGAGACAAGGTTATCCACATCTGGAAGCTCTGCCCTCTGCGGATGATTAAATGATCACTTTTGTAGAGATTTGTGTGATGCTCAGTGCGATTCTCCCCTGATTTGCTTTTCATGAGGTCTATTGATTTCACTTTAAGAAGGAGTTCTGTAAAAGCAAAGATGCAACATGTTCATGTATATCATGCACGGTTGGCATTTCATTTGGTAAATAATGCATATATGGATTCTCCAGTCACCATCAAGCTCTGTGTCACCAGTCACAGGTTTCTTTCCTCCGCCCTCTTTATCCCTGTCATCAACAACTGTGACGTCAGTGTTCGTGATCTCATCATCGGTGTGACGGCAGCACGGGCACAACTTACGCAGCCATGCATTTTGTTTTTTTACGTTGTTTTCCTTTGGTGGTTCTTTCTCTTTCTCTGTGTCCTCCCCAAATCCAAGAGTGACCGATGGAAAGCGACCTACTGCAGGCATCCTGAAGAAAAATCAAGACAAAAAAAAAAAAACATGCACACATGCAAGCAAAATTAGGAAAGCTATAGTTTTGACTTTAATAAGAGTCAGCACCCCAGCCATTACAAATACTGCTATTCATATATTCTTTTGAAGATACAAATGATGTCTCGAAAATGGTCACATCTGATTAAAGTAAGTGACCATTTTCGTGATCTAAAAAGTAATCCACCGTGCAGTTACTTTGAACAAACAAATGAAAGGTCTTTTCATCAGCTGTGCAGCTGAGGTTTGCAGTATTTTTAATCCTTCTAATCAACAGTATCTTGTGATCTAAGCTCACAGGCTCATTACCAATGGCTTCTATGCATCACGTTTTTGATTCAAAGAGAGGGATTACTGATTTAAGTCCTTTAATATGAATATCAAAAAACAGGCGCAAAAAAAGAAAGAAAAAGGAGATTGAAACTACATTTTAATATGATCAGGCAGAAGTGTGCTACTCAGGACTGACAAGAAAGTATTGCAAATACAAAAAGCACTCTGTTAGAAAAATACTTATAATAGTTATAATAATCATGCTCATATGAATTGCTGCATACAGTAAGTTGTATGAACAGAGAAGTGTCTACATGAGGAGGAAACCTTGTATGACCTCTCAGAAGTTGCTTTGTATAGAATGTACTTTCTTTATCTAAGAATAAGCAGAAGTGTGAGAATAATTAGAAAATTTAAAAATTATAACCTGTCCAGTGTGTCCCAGGTCTGCCCCAGAATTTAACAGTTTTATCTTTAAAATAAGCATGACATATTTGTCAAATTATGTTACTCCATGTGTGTGGAAAAATAATGAATTTCCTGTGAAAACATGAGAAAAAAAATCATGTTTATTCTCAGGTCATTTAGACATGTTAACTCACGGTCTGTTTTCGTGATTTTATTGATATTTCACATATGTCAAAATAACAGGAACATACATTATGTTAAATTACAGTTTTTTTTAAAGTGTAGATGGTAAAGAAGTGAAAGGTTACACTAATGTCAGCTTGTTAAAGGTTATACAATATAAATATTTTTATTTAGCTACAGTTTATGACTTGTTTTCCAGGAAGAAACAGAGACCGGCTGAGGTTTTTCTTTGTCTGTACTCGTTTCTGTGAAAAAGGTCAAAGCACCTTATGTGTAATCACATGTACAAAAGTGCTCTGCAAGACTTCCTCAGGGAGCACTTGCAGAACGCCTTGCTGAATGTAACTGCTCCCTTGCAAGAATAAAAAGCCTGAACTGAGTCTATCGTGTCTCATGGACTTTGGTAATTTTCCTATAATGCTATGAGAGTGCAAACCTCCACCAAGGCAGCGCACTATCTGGGATGTATTTAAGGGAATAGTATTGTATTTTGTATATAGAAGTTTGCAGTGCAGTAAAAATCAGATAAGGGCAGCATGACAGATGTTTACTGTGATTACACAAACATTATGCAGGAGTAGGTAATGGATAATAGGTACTGATTTGTAAATAACTGGACATCAATAACTTATATAATATTATACTACAGTATATTTCTAACTAACCAGGCAGATATATAAAGATATAACACACTTTGGGGTCAACTTGAAATGTAAAAGTAAGATCAGAGGTCAAATGTGAGTTGATATTTGGTTGTAAACTATAATGTGATATTTACAAAACCCTGTATATCATTCTCTATATGTTGTCAATGCAAAAAAAACAAAAAAAAACCAGTAATAAACATTTTTAAATAGCTCTATAAAGCATTATTATCACTTTAACCTCCAGATCAAACTATTGACCCTAAAAAGTCAGAGATCATATGTGACATGATATTTGGAGCTTTCTATTGTTTATCAGTTCTACTCAGGGATTTCTGTTTAGCCATTTCAACAACTGAACCACTAGTTTTAAATAAGACGAATATCCATTACTTTTTGCAATATTCTTTAATTTAGACATTTTATGCAAATAACTGCTGGATAAAATGCAAGCCATTTAAATTATTTCTTATTTATCCATCCATTTTCCGAAACATTTCTCTTCAGGTTTCCAGTAACTCTGTGGGTCATTCACTTAATTTTAGCCCGCTATTGACGTCGTTTAATTTATTTAAAATGTTATAGCTGGCAGTTAGATTGTGGGGACACCCTATGTAGATATTTTTTTAATCAAATCAAAGTTATTATTATGTTATTTACTCTGCATCTTGGAAGACCTGCACACTCCCACAGACTGCTTCAAGCTACCAGCTTGGAAGCAAAATGCAACTCAAGGTAAATGTAACTCAAATAACCACTTTTACCAACCAAAGTAGTCATAAGAACATCAAATCTTAAAGCAGATGGGCTACAGTAGGTCAGAAGGACACACTGAGCACCACTTCTGTCAGCTAAGAACAGGAAACTAAGGCTACAACATGCACAGGTACACCAAAACTGGACAATAGAAGATGGGAGAAACAACATGATCGAGCGTGGAGCCATCGTGCCTTGCATCAACAATTCAGGCTTTTGCTGCTGGTGGTGTCATGGTGTCATTTTTCTTGACACACTTAATATCCTGTTAACATCAGCTGACCTTTTTTAAATGCCACAGTCCACCTGAGCATGCTGCTGGCCATGTCCATCCCTTTATGACCACAGTCCACCCATTTTCTGATGGCTGCTTCCAGCAGAATAACAAAGCTCAAATCACCTCAGACTAGTTTCTTCAACATGAGTTCACTTTAGTCAAACTGAGCACCAATAGACCACCTTTAGGATGTGCTGGAAGGGTGCGTCTTCTTGAATATATGCCACGAAAAAGTGAGGCAGATCTGAAGGCAAAAGGGATCCAACCCAGTCCTAGCAAGGTGTACCTAATGAAGTGGCTGCTGTGTGTATATACCCACTGACAATTGCAGAAGTACCTTTCATCCCTTTGCTTATGGATCACTGATTTATTCTCGAGAAACTCAAAAGTGTGTTTTGATAATGTTATAGAGTCCAGTCTACTATAAATCTACAGTGTTCAGTGCAGTTCTGCATGCATTAAGAATGATCCCCCTCTGCAAGAATCAGGGCTGTTTTGACTCTGCAATAGGAGACATCTGGAGCTGATTCACTGAAGCTGAATTACTGAATCTGATTTATGAGTCTGTGAAAGCATTCAGGTGGTTCTCTGGGGAAGTGAACACATGCTTTTATTCAACTGTGCATTGAAAAAGAAATTAAATTATTTACAGTTTTTGTATGGAGATAAAAACACGCTTGTTTTGTGACCTCTTAGCAACACACATTACGGTGCATTTCTCAAGTGAACTAGATCCATCACGTTTCTCCTCTCTCTTTGTCTCTGCTTTGCTCACTTCATTGCCGATTTGTCTTGCAGTTTTGTCCTTTCACAGAAACACTGTAAACCATATGAAAGCCTTTCCCACCCACAGTTTACATTCCTCTACATCAGTGACCGTTTCATTTTCAACAAACAGGTTCAGATGAAGCAATAACAAGACTCACAGAGATTTCGCTCATCATTCACATGCAAAGAAGCTGAGACAGTACAATAAATTGCAATAATTTGCAAGCAGACGCAACAGTGGTGACAAAACACCTCCACCCAAATTGGGATTGTGCGTCATGTGTACTGCTGGCAGACAGCCAACTGAAAACCACTTAACTAAACAATGTGCACACAGGGACACACACACACACACATTTTATATATATATATATATATATATATATATGTATATATATATATATATATACATATATGTGTGTGTGTGTTAAGTTGTAACAAACTTCTGTTGTTTTCATTCTTGTTTACAGAAACTGAAGAGTCTTTCAGCCCAGTTTTTGTGATGAATTATTCTGTTCTGTAAAATTTGGTTAAGACATCTCACAGCGACACATCAGTATATAAAATTTGCTCAACATATTTTTTGGGGAAATCCACGCATTTTCTTATGCACCCTGGACAGTTCACCCATCTTGCTCACAGGGGTGTAGCTCAGATAAACAGACATTCAAGCTCACCTCCACACCTACGGCCAATTTAGAATCACCACTGAACCTAATATGAATGTCAACCCAAACAGGCACGCAGAGAACAGGCTTGAACCTAGAACCTTATTGGGGTGCCCATGCTGACCTCTACACTATCACACCATTTGTTGGCAACCCACATTAGTTAATTTCAGTCTGATCAAAAGCTCATGTCAGTAGACTAGCTAAAAATGAAGTTAGTTAAATGAGGCTCAATGGTGGGTCCTCACACAGCCCCTGACTCAGTGCCAAAAATACTGCAGGTTGAGGAGAAAGACAGGATAGAGCTGAGATCAGTCTGCTTGCAGATTATCTCAGAAAACACAAAAGCCTGTGTGCTGCTACAGTATATTAAATAAACTCTTAAATGCTGTCCACCCTAAACTGTTTGTGCTGCTCTGTGAGATGAGGGTTTTGAACTTTCATGAAGGTGCCTAGCAGTGAGAAGGATACAATTGACTGTAATCGCTTTTTCGTCCCCTGTTTTACACTCTAACTAATCAGAGTGATGATATGATAATCAAATGTCAGACTCTCAGTTTTACTCTCGTGACTTCGGCAGCAGATGTCACAAACCCAAGTGTAATTCATTAAAGCTGGGCATTTTCCTTTAGGATCCAGCCTGCGTCCTTCAGCTGCATTCATGCCCTCTTTCACCAGAGGGTCATTCATGTTACAGCACAAAGAGAAGTTCCGGTGTCTATTTTGCTTTAGGAAATCACAGGAAATTAACACTGTATTTACTGAATTGTAACACATGATTACACATGTCTAACAACTATTAAGATGCTACTGTAAATCATATCTGATATTTACAGTATACAGACATATTTTTGAGGGATAAATCCAGAGATGTAAATAATAGATAGATATGAGAGAGATATTATTATAGTATATCAGTAGCAAGCATTAATCGTGCAAGAAATAGAAATGTCAGTGAACCGTTTTATTAGCAGTTACACAATCCTGTCATAACAACTGAGGCAGCAAATAAAAACTGTGTTAGCATCACAGAGTATAACTCACTGTCAAACTGTATATAGAGGAGAGCTATACAAGGAGTACAGAATACAGACTCACTCAGTTCACTTCGAGAAGAAATGTGACAGCGCAGACTGGAGGGAGAAATCTTCTCTTCGCTCTGGCTTTGTTGTTCCTTAACAATTTCAGAGCTGCTTTAAATACTTGGCTAAGACTGCGGAGACACGCCTTTCTGCTGCACATGCAACAGTCACACCAGGAATTTCTCCAGGCCCTGAAGCGGCACAAGCAGCCTTTTAAATATCATGGGAAAAAGACGTTTTCTCGCCTTGTCACACTTGCTATAAAGGATATCAGATTAATCATTCAAAAACTGAGAATGTTTCCATGTTATTGCTGTTTAGTCAAATCTAAGCAGCTGTTCCACATATTTTCACCTGTGCCTTACCCACTGCGACATGAAAAAGGCTAATCCTTGGTAAGACGGTGAGGACACGCCTTCCTGCTGCCTTCGCAATAGTCAGATCAGAAATATCACCAGAAGCCAAAGTGAGAAGAGTTCAGGAATGTTGCAAACATCCACTTAAATATTATGGGAAAATATGACAGCTTGAGAAAGTGGGCTTGTTTCTTGTCATCTTCATCTTCTTGTCATCTTGGTTATGCAAAAACTTTCACTGTTCCTTTTTTCAGAGTTTACATTTATTGAAATTGGGGTATCGCAAGATACTGGTATTGATTAATGAAATATTTATATGTTAATAATACAAATATAATATGAAGATGATTTTCGTTTGACTGTTGTGTTTGTTCTGAACAGTTATGGTTATAAACCCTCATATTTTATTGTAATTAGTTTCACTTAAAAGTAACAAAACACAATAAACAAAGCTAGAGAAGAATGAGACAACTCAATCTTTTTTTTTTTTTTGTACATAGTGCAGTAATATGAAGAATGCATTATAAAAAATCTGACACTGTGACAGCACTAGTCCAAATCAGGTGTCCCCTGTCCCTCTCCTACTGTGACACGTGGCATTATATGAAAACTTTTGACTCACCTGATGGCACATGTGTGATGCCTGGTTCTAGGAATGTGTGAGCTGTAAGGGAGTGGATGCCCACTCACTTTTGTCCAACTGACATGACATATAGTGTGTGCCCACACTGACTGGTTGAGTAGGTTTTCACTGATTTGATAGAACAAAGCATAATTCCGTTAAGAGAGCAATTAATGATGTGAAAAGCCCAATGAGAGTCATATTAAAATTTGTTCTTCCTGATACCACAAGAACTCGACAAACGCACAAGACTTGGCTACACATGTCTAGAAAATGTTACTGACTGTGGTTCAGATGGTGCAGCGTCCACTAAACAAAGCTTTGATAATTTAGCCCCCCCCCCGCCCCCTGAAAGCTCTGCAGTCATTATTGCAGTGTAGCAGTGTGTAGGTGTGAAAGACCGAATGGGAAACACTCTCCAAAGCACTTTAGACTGTTAAGGTTAAAAGACGCTTTAAGAGTGAAAATCATTTAGCAGCATTACCGGGAAAGCAGAAACTGGTCTGTTTTTAAGCCCTGATAGAGTCGTTCGTGAGACGATCAGCTGATGAATGTTCTGGGAGACTCTTTGACGCTTTTAAATTTTAGTGGCTGTTCCTAGCTTTTTTTTTTTTTTCCTTCAGTGGTTTCCTTCTAGATTTGGTACAGATCTCTAGAATACATGAACAACTAATCCTACTGATTTTGACACACTCCTGACTTTGCCATCGCAATTTTTAATTCTGGGACTTGATGAAAATATCACTCCTTATCCTTTAACCGTTAAGAAGTGCTCATATTTCAACCCTTTCACACGATCCAGGTCAATTCCCTTATTAGTGTCTATAATGAATTTTCAACTACACATCTACTTAGAATATAGAATAACCTATCTGACATTAATAAATCGATGATCAATCCTTAATTAATGTTTCAGAGAGCAGGGAGAGTGTGTTTTTTTTTTAGGGTTTACAGCACTCGTCTTTTGGAGAAAAACATCTACTATCACAAACTATCATATCCTGTTTTACCTGAGACATGTAAACATAAAGGCCATAGTAACTGAAATATGTTTTATCAAATGTGAAAATGGCAGGAACAGTCTGGAACTGCTGGAATTTATTATACAACTGTGCACTACCATCACAATCATTAAACACTATCCTCACTGCTAAATCATAAAAAAAATCCTTATACTGACCATTTATAATTATCAATATTAATAACTGTTATCAGTAGTAATTAACACTTAGAACATAAATCATAAAAAAGGTTCATTGCAAACATGTCTGTGCAGCTCAGGTGCCTTCATAGTCTCGTGGACCCCCTCCCAAACCTGTTTTAATCTCAGTTAGGTCAGAATAAATGGAACCTCCATCCATCCATACCATATTAGGATGGGTCATGATAGTCTTTCTTAACTCTTTAAATATAATAATTACTATTAATATTACTATTAATATTACATCAAGTAGGTTTATTGGGCAGGTGTACATATCTATACTCTTTATACACTTCCTTGTCCAATTCGGAGACAGCTGTCAGGAGAAAAAAAAAAAGAGTTGCGTAGTTGTATTTACGACTTGAATGCCTGAAACTACAGATCTGACATACTGATATAATGATCATAACCTCACAGAGCTGCCAGAAGTACTTTTAGCTTTGGTTGCCTGTTGACAGGCAACCCAAAATGTTTTCTATGAGTACAAAGGTGTGTCACGTTTAAAATTCACTTTCTTATTAGGTTGTTTTATTGTTTTAAGACACTCCCAAAGAGCAGTTTTTGCGTAACGCATTTTCTTGTAAAAAAAAAAAAACCCAAAAAAATTACATCAGAGAAAATCAAACCTTACCTGTTGCAAAATCTCCTCTCTTCGCATGAAAAGGGCAAACAAATGAACAATGACAGTGGCATTATTTAAGGATGGACCAGGTGACACACCGCCAGTTGCTCTGGCACACCTGAGTTTGGAATTGTACATGGATACATATTTTTTCAGGCCAGTCATATAAGCCAACTTAAAAAAAAATCAATCAAACCAGATATAATCCACTTGATCTTGCTACAATCAAAGTGCTGAAGCCTCCAGTTAGTTGTGGCCATTCAGGATCCTCTGAAAAACATGGTAAAGTGGGAGCTCCTCCAGTGCCTCCATGAGCAAGTCGATCTCTACAGCACCAATACTGAAATATAAAGATATTTGCAGCCTAATAAAACAAAACAAAGAAAAACCAAACAAAACTGTTTGGGTCTCTATAGCTTTTCCTTTTTGTAATCCACCTGTTTTCATTCAGTTTAGTCTTAAAGTTCCAAGGTTGGCTGCTTTGACTGACAGGTGTGGCAGCACTGGCAGCTGAAGCCCATCGCCATCTACTCAACTTCACTAATTGGAGTCACTGAAGTGAACTTTCTGTACCCGTGATGTATTTTAAAGCTTTTCTAACAGAATTATCAGACAAATAATAAGACCACCATCCTATTCATTAAGGACATGACTTTCACATACTGTTCATCTGCTGTAGATACTTTTTTAGGCACTTATACTTCTGTCCCCCACTTGCCCAGTTTTCTAAAAATGTTAAGAC
Organism: Pterophyllum scalare; assembly: GCA_024447675.2. Classification (NCBI taxonomy): domain Eukaryota; kingdom Metazoa; phylum Chordata; class Actinopteri; order Cichliformes; family Cichlidae; genus Pterophyllum; species Pterophyllum scalare. The sequence continues at coordinate 29,874 of JAMQGT020012852.1, read as the reverse complement.
TACACGTCATGATGAGACATAGCAAGTTTATGGCTAATAACATTTTAGGAAAACCCTTGTTGAAGCAAAAATACAATTTTATGCCTGTCAGACTGTGTTGTGTTTGACATTTTTCACAGATTCAGGAAACTGGAAAAGTAGTTTTCGTGGCAGGTAGTAACAAAGTGCCTAAATTTAAAATTGGTTCTTTGCTAAGCTATGTTATGTGTAGACACTGGTTCATCCCTTGAGTTAGGTACTTTTTATCCTTTAAAGATTCATAGGTTAATGTTATTTGGCTTTAAAAAAAAGTCTGTCTGGAGAACTGCTGCTCAAGACCACAAATTAAAGTCTGGCTCCTTGGAAGCAAAATATAAAGAAATGAGTGGCTCGAGACTTTTGCACAGAACTGTATTTACAATGTGAGAGTGAGCATTGTGGATTCTCCCTTTACACTGCAGTTGAGTTACAACAAATCTTCACCACTATTATAGAACATTATTAGAGATGCTTGAACCTTTAAGGTACATCTGTGGGTACTTTCAGTGGGGAAAAAAAGACGCAAAGCTTATTGGAAGGCAGTGACACAATGTGTGCTATTTATTACTGGATCTGTGACTTACTGTGCAACAGTATAATGTCATAAATCAAATGCTTTACCCAAACTTTTAAAAAAAAATCTGCAGTGAACTATGCAATACTCTGATCACCCAGCATAACATTTTCTTCCAACTCAGCCATTAAAGCTTACAGAAGCAATAAGCCGTCACTGCTGCACGCCAATCCATATTTATTTTACGCCATTATTAATGTTTCTGCATGCATTTGGTCTGTTGCACTGAAGACATCTGTACGCACACAAACAAAGAAATGCAACAGTGGTTATTACGCACTCACACACAGAGAAATGTTGACTTTTTGCTGGAGGTGTTAGAGAGGGTCCTGACATTTGCTCTAAAGAATGAGGCTTTCAGACCCTCAGGATTCACTGTGACTGACATTTTTCCAAAACAGGTGGAACAAACACAGTCACAAGATGACACCCACTCACTACCAAAAACAGCTTGGAACGTGAAGGACAACTGAACGACAGAACAAAGATGGCAGTGATTCCTGCCCTGTGCTGGATCAGAGCAGCAGGTCTGTGACCGAGGGCAGCAGCTCGGCTAACTCCGATTTGACATTGACCATTTGAGTGACAGGGTTTCCGCGGAGGTCAAGGTGCTTCAGCTTGGGGCAAGAGGCCAGTGGCTGAAGATCTGCCAGTGTAGAGATTTCTGCATGTTTGGGTTAATGAAAATGCCTTCCAGTGTGCTGTGGCAACATCGATAACAATAAATAAAAGGAGCTCTGATGCACATATTCCAAACACAGATGTAAAAGTAAGACCCAATGTCAAATGTGACACTAAGATATAAATTCATTGTTCTAAATATAAAAAATGGAGCACTCAAAAGAAAAAACAGCAACTGTGATCACCAGAATAAATAAATAAATAAACTATCCTTGTCATAACCTGCAAATCGCATTAATTCTTCCCAAGTGTAGCAGGAGCAGTGAAGCATGAAGGTGAGGGAGTCTGCGATGATGATGTGTTGTTGAATCGTTCTTTGCTTTTTAATGATGCAGTTTGTTCAGTGGAACTGCAGCATCCTTTTATTTACTAAATCGACTGAGACTTAGGTAAAATAAATTATTCATATACTGAGCTGAAGAGTCTTGTTAAAAGTGCAATTTTCTAAATGTGTAAACACCGTCTTAGTGTGTAACTTTTCCATCAGCTGTTCGCACTCTTTACGGGATTGCTTTGAAGCACTGAGCCATTCAGAAATGATTCACACATTTCTTGAGTCACTAATATACTGTGAGAAGACTACAAATTACAATACAAACTGATCCCTATGACACTAATACTGCAGGACGAATGCAGATCCAGAACAAGAGAATGGACTATTAAATATAAATGTCTGAGGACATCAAGGATACTGTTGTTTTTCAAGAGGACTTCCTCCAATTTGGGAAGTTGATAAACTCCTTCCAGGTTTTCTATGGCATTGTTATCAGCCTCCAAGACCTGCAAGAACAAAGAAGTCATTGAATTGCAGGAGAAAAAAAGTAATCAATGTGTGTGTCTTTCCTTTTCTAATCTTTTGGAGCAGACACAAAAGAGGACAAGAATCACTGTCCATGTAGGAGGCAAAATTGGATTTCAATTGCAGCTTCATCACCTCCAGACACTGCAACATGGCAAACTGAGGAGGCAGCTGCTGCAGATGATTAGAGGACAGATTGATATGGGTAACCAACAACAGCTGGTCCAGGTGGCATAAAGTGGTCAGGTTCTGTTAAAAAGAAAAAAGAAAACCATTTTAAGGACCTCCCTAATCAGCAAAAAGGGTTTCAGGGAAATCTGATTTCTTGTTATTCTGAACCAACCTTGTCAGAAATGCTGAAGACGCGCACTTCAGCATACTCCATTTTCAGTATGGTGTTTTCAATCATAAACTTGCTGCACAGGTCACTGTAATATGCAGAGCGCATGGAATCGACTTCCTGGTGAATAAAGTGAGAGCATTTAATCGGTAATTGCTGCCCGCATTGTGGACAAATACAGTTATTGCCAGCCACTATAAGTGGATTATACTCACTTTGAGTGTTTTGAAAGGAGCAAGCATCTCCTGTTCATATCCCAGAGGGTCTAGAGCCCTCATCAGGAGAATAATGGTCAGTAAGCACCCTGCAGAGGCAAAGCTAACAGTCAGTGGCTACATAAGACCATTATGACCAGCAGCAGCAGCAGACATCAACACTCAAGACCATTTCATGATAGGAACAAGCAGACCATCACACCAAGTTCCCTGACACCTGTCAACAAAATGCCCTTCATAATAATGTCAACTACACACCTGCAAAGTTCTGAGACTGCATTGCACACGGTTATGGCGTTAATGTGTTGTGCACTCATGTCTGTAGATTCTTAAAGATTGACGCATTCTCCATTTCAGCAGCAGAAATTTCACACACCACAATTTTTAGCAATCACTGACAATACAAAAGGATCCAGACTGGACTTTAGTGAAGGTCAGCCCAATAAAATCAGCAGCAAATTTTTGCTTGTGTTTTTTCTGCAAATTAAATTAATTCAAGTTAGTTTGACTCTATATTTTCCCCAGGGTCAGCCCATGCATGTGCCCCACCTCAGTTAGAGAACCGAGTACTCAAAACCACCTTTGTAGTATTAGCCTGCCTTCAATATATGCCACAGTCCAGTCAGTCATAGAAGTTGTTAATTATTTCATTCTGCTGGAACTGAATTTACATATTGCATCTTTGCTCTCTTCTGGGACCTCTCTGCCATTCTACATGCATACATGGAAAACGTAAGGAAGAGTATTGCTTCTATGTACACAAGACCGTAAATCTTGCACAAGTAGAACCCAGCATTAAAAAAAAAAGGCAAAGGTGGGTTGCAAAGATGCTTGCAGAACAAGCAGCAAGGGTATGCAGGCTAAAACACCTTAAATAGCACACTTTATACACAGCTGATACTGACTCCTATGAAGATTACCTGTTATTGGCTGATTGGGGGCTGAGCTCAATTTTGTTGTCTGAATTGGGGCTTTGCTAGGTTTTGCAAAATTAGCACACATACACACAATGTAAAAAAAAATTATATATATATATATATATATATATATATATATATATATATATATATATATATATATATACCAGTCATGGTTTTGTGGCTTGTAGATTTGTTTCTTGGTGATTTAGTCCTGCAACATGTATATGATTTAAGCACACTTACATTTATTGAGCGGCTCCAGTTCTTGTAGCTGTTTGACTGACAGCAGCTCCGACTGCAGCACTGAAGTCTTTTCTACTGAAAGTTCACTCCTGCAAAGAAAAGCCATACCCAGTTCCTAATCTTTAAATTAGACATATTACAAAATGTTTTCATTGTGCCAAAATAGTACCTGAAAAGTTCCTGATCGGTAGCAGAGTCCCTACACCAACTCTCAGTTCGACCTTTGAAAGTTAAACATTCAGAGTAATGAAATTCATTATCCTGCCCTTGAAAGAACATGGCATGGTAAATATGCTGTATGTGTGTCACCTGTATATAGAGCACAGTCCCTGTGAGTGTGTTTTTCAGTCCAGTGCACAGTCAGATTGTGTTCATTGGTGATGTCGCTAATCGTTCCAGGAGGCAGATTGCATATCTGAGCCCTCGCTAAGGATAAAAACCCTCCACAAAACATGAATGATGTATTCCAAAAGTGAAAAGGAAGTATTTGATTTGAACATAAATTAGCCACATTAAAACATACCTGCCCAGGCCCATAGTGTGAGTGTGCATGCTAAGTCCAGGGCTGATTTTCAGAGCCAGTGCAGCAGCCTGGTAGAGAGTGAAGCATTACATTCCAGGCTTTAGTCTGGAAGTTCATTTAGATCTACAAAGAGCAGTGAGCATTATGTTTCAGACAAAATAGTTTCGATGCCAAAGAGAGAAGTACTCTGGATTTAAAAATAAATAAAATATTCACACTGTGAATGAATATGGATGTGAAAGGCAGTTATAGAGGAAATTTTAATAATTACTGAGGTTGCATATCAATAAGGGTCATTTCTAAGATTACTGTACAAATGTCATCACCCTATGAAGTGGGTGTGAAATGTGCCCACTTAATGTTACATACTGTAGGTCCACTAAAAAGAAAAAAAAACTAGTAAAAAAACTGTATTAAATCAATACCTATGTAAAATTAAGTCTGCACATTTAAAGGCAAAACTTGAAGATGACCCTAAAGTTTTCTTCCAGTTTATATGAACATATGCCCAGCCGGGCAGCACGGTGGCGTGGTGGTTCGCAATGTCGCCACACAGCAAGAAGGTCCTTCTGTGAGGAGTTCTCCCTGGGTTTGCGTGGGTTTTCTCCGAGTACTCCACAGTCCAAAGACATGCAGATAGTGGAGTTAGACTAATTGTTGATTCTAAATTGCCCATAGGTGTGGTTGGTTTTCTGTCTCTCTGTGTTAGACCTGGTACAGGCTGGTGACCTGTACAGGGTGTACCCTGCCTCTCTCCCTATGACAGCTGGGATAGGCTCCAGCCCCCCTGCAACCCTGAAAAGGATAAGCAGAAGAGAATGGATATGCCCAGCCCATTGTTGTAGGTCCCTTATTGGAAGACACACATCCGCATGTATATTATTGGTATATTTTCCTACTCTATACCTATCCTATTTAAAATGTTAGTGTGATTATGATGACTCAAATGAAGGCCACAAGCCAGTGTGTTGGTAATGTTACAGTCACACCAGGAAGAACAGCGATTTGAGACGGTGGCATTGCATCTGCGTGCAATAAACTTGTGGTCTTGTTGCCTTTGAAATGACTGCTTCAAAGACGACGCCCAGGTCTGCGACCGCTCTACAAAGCAACTTTAGCGTGTCAAGAAAGTGGCAATAAGACAGAATCAGTCTGCTATCAGTGTGTGACTGAATGAGGTCAAACTGGTAATTACAATGCAATTTGTTTGTGATAATATGGCAATTGACAGTGAAAAATGCTAATTTGTTGCCATCTATATACACAGAAATTATCATTAACTACTTAATTACAGAATCCAGCCAGAATCTCACAGATCTGAAACAGAAATTTGTTGCACGCACTTCCGATTTAACTGCAAAATAACACAGGCACTCAGCAACCTTGCTTTTATACAGTAATAAAACCGGAATACAACCACTTGGCAAGCACTTGAGTCGAGTCCCCAAAGAGACGAGACGCAGACAAGTTGCACTCATTGCCGAATGAGCAGACTGACTCAGACTGAGATTAATATATTGCAACATATGCAGTTTCTCTTCATTTATAAATTCAATTCAATTTTATTTATATAACGCCAAATCACAACAAACAGTCGCCTCAAGGTGCTTTGTATTGTGGGTAAAGACCCTACAATAACACAGAGAAAACCCAACAGTCAAAACGACCCCCTATGAGCGAGCACTTGGTGACGGTGGGAAGGAAAAACTCCCTTTTAACAGGAAGAAACCTCCAGCAGAACCAGGCTCAGGGAGGGGCAGTCATCTTACCAAATTAGATGGTTGTTATTTGCAGACCTTTGCCAATCTGACTGTTATACTGTTACATATATAAACAAGTGTTGTTGGGGTTTTTTTTTCCTCTGTTTTCCATCTTGTTAGCTTAGCCTGTTAGGTCAGACACAAAGCTGCACTTTTAGAGATCTTTTCCCTCCAAACTGTTAACATCAATACTCTGAGTAAACGTGGTGTCGTGTGTCACTAAACCCTGACAAGATGAAAAAATGGACTAACAGTTTTAATTTTGCAAATTTTGACAGCATCTTTTATATTTTATAAAGTGATGAGTTATTTGATTTACTCACTGGTGCTATTTCTTGTTTCTTCTTACTATTTTCTTCCTCTATTTTTTTTTCTTTTCTCCTCTTTTCTTTTCCTTTCCTAAGCCTGTCAGGTCTGGCACAATTCTTAGATGTTAAATTGAACTCAGTGTCACACAATATGTTAAAAATAACACAAATAAAATAAAGGAGACACACTAACAAGAGGAGCCTATAGAGAATCTATAAAGCTCACCTTGAAATAGTAAATATGTTTGGCATAACAATGCATTCAGATCACTGTTCTGTTTGCAAGATCTGCCGGACATGACAGGCTTTAAAAAGAAAAAAAAAAAAGGAAAAAAGAAAGAAGAAATTAAGAAAAAAAAGAAGAAGACGAGAAGACAAAACAAAAAGAGAAAAAAAAGAAGAAAGAAAACAAAAAAAATTTTTTTAAATGGACTAACAGAAAGTCCTTTGACTAGTGTGTTAGCAGTAACAATAACATTACACTGCAGTGCACTGATCAGTTTCATGATGAAACCTTTTCTCTTGATGCACATACCACAGAGTCTTGTCAGCATGTGGTATGTGAGGAATGACAAGAACAGAATGTTAAACCGGGATGCTGTTCAATCAGCAACACACCAGGAAAGGCATTCTTTCTCGCTGCAGGGGTAAACTGTCACATTTAAGTCACATAGGAAAAGGATACCCAGACAGGGCTGTGTTTAAAGCACGGATGGACACTCCTCCATTCCACTCTCTGGGGCTGACCATCAAGCACCAGGAACAGGCCGACTGACTGCGCCTGACAGAGCAAAGGCAGGGAGAAAGTTCATCCAGTCTAGACAGGGTACCGTATAAAAAGGTAGCATTACAGTTTTGGTTTTTTAACAACTGGTCAGACTTCCCTTTTCCCAAACTGGCACAGTCTTCATGAAGGCAGAGGAAAACTGTGTTCTCAAACTCCACTTTATACATAATTATATGCAAGTTTGAAACACCTAAAACTACACTCACCAGCCACTTCATTAGGTACACCCGCTCAGTTGCTTGTTAATACAAATTTCTAATCAGTCAATAACATAGCAGCAGTTCAGTGCATTTAGGCATGTAAGACAGGTCAAGATGAACTGCTGAAGTTCAAGCCAGAACATCTTTTTTTTTTTTTATAACTCTGATTTGAGTGTTACAGTTGTTGGTGCCAGACAGGCTGGTCTGAGTATTTAGCAGCTGATGGTCTAATTTCCTGCAAAACCATCTCTAGGGCTTATAGAGAATGGTCTGAAAAAAGAGAAAAGCCAGACAGCTTTAAGCTGATACAAAGGCAGCATCAATTCAAATAACTGCTCATTACAACAAAACGTGTGCGCAAAATGTCAAAACCTGAAAAAGAGGGCCGCAGTAGAAGAAGACCCCACTGGGTGCCACTCTGGTCAGCTAGGAAAATGAGATTACAATTCACACAGATTTACTAAGATTGAAAAAAAATCTTTGCTAGGTCTGATGAACGTCAGTTTCTGCTGCACACTTTGGGCCCCTTAGTACAAAATGAGTATTGTTGTTGACCATGTTCGTCCCATTGGGTCCACAGTGTAGCCATCTTCTGATGGCTGCTTCCAGCAGGATAACACAGCAGGTCACAAAGCTAAAATCACCTCAAACTGGTTTCTTGAACATGACACTGTAAACAATTGGCCTCCAGAGTAACCAGATAAATAGAACCTTTGAGATGTGATGGAACGGGAGGTTCACGTGTAGCCGACAAATCTGCAGGAACTGTGCGATGCTATGATATCAATATGGACCAAAATCTCAGGAATGTTTCCACCACCTTCTTGAATCTATGCCATCAAGAATTAAGGCAGTTCTTAAAGCAGAAGTGGGTCCAGCTGAAAATTAACAAGGTGTAGCTAATGAAGCAGACGTTGAGTACATATTCATACCCTTACACATTACAACTCTATTGCAAATTATTAGACCATAATCGCTCTAAAAGTACAAGTTAAAAAGACTTGCATGAAACAAATGTAGAAGCCACATTTAATTTTAATATTATAATGAAATCCTAAAATGCCAGAGTATTTATTTAGGTCACGGTGTTCTCAGTGACAGATTTATTGTTACAAAAACTGAATATTAAAGAATAACTCATCCTGAGCTCCATTAGAGCATTTTCTAAGTGAAGAATAACTGAAGATACTGACATTGACAGGCCTGGAGAAGGCCACAGCCACTCTCTCCTCATCGCGACTCACATACACACAGCTTATCATCTCTTCACGCTCCGCTGTTAAAAAAATAAAGAACCTATGTTTGAGAAAGCATAACAAATATCTGCATGCACAGCAAAGCTGGAATGTACCGTCATACATCCTCATAGACACTATGACCAATAGACATACCTCTGCCTAACAGCCAGCGATAGTAGAACCAAGCGCTCTGGTCATTAGGGTCAGTGAAGAATGCGTTCTGTACAAGCTCATATTCTGAAAATAGTCATTGCAGTTTCGTGATAAATGTGCTGAATTAAACATCAGATTTCATTTGCAAAATACAACTTTTTACTTTTGAGTTTATAAAGACTTAGACTGCCCCCTATCAGTTGTCACTGGGTATTGCAGTTTACCTTTTAGTAGCTGCTCTTCACAGACTCGATGGGAGTGGGTTTGAGGAGAAGGTGGAGGGGAGGACTGGAGAGGCTCACGGCATGGTGACGGGGGCTCGGGAGATTCTGGGTGAAGAAGCGGCAATAGGGTGCTACGGTAGTGCCAGCTGGAGTAGTTGGAAAAGTTGGAGCCAATAAGACGATCAGTAAATGCCAATTCCTGATCCACAGGCACGCCAGACATCTTTACAACCATCCGTCGATAATCCCAACAATGGACTGTTCAAGTCAGAGAAGAGAACATGCCAGCTCAAATGGGTAAAAATAATGCCCTGAAGAACAAGGTTTAGATATATTTTTTTTAAAAATCCATTATTATCCATATCCACTTACAGTTGCGGTCATCTAGGCTCAAGCAGCGATCACATAGGCTCAGCTCTCTGGCCCAGACTGGTCGAGGCAGACGGGCAGAGACCCAACCCCGGTGGTGCCAGCTGCCATAAGACTTTGGGTTCACCTTCAGGCAAGACTCAATAAATGACAGCTCAACCTCATAAATCTTCTGCACTTCATCTTCGTCTCTGCCGAGGACATCAAGAAACAGAACCATTATTCATCTATTTAACCATAAAAAAAAAAAAAAAAACAAGGTTCAACTGTGAATCTATGAGTGCTAACTTCACAGTCTCCAGGTGCATTAGGATTTCTCTTCTGTAGTTCCACAAAGTTGCAAAGTCAGGATTGGACGATAGAAGCTGCTGGGTCAGCTGGAGAGCCTCGTCATCCCAAACACCCTCTTTCCTCTGTCAAACAGGAGAAAGTGAGGAGGGTGAAATAAATAGAGTGAAAAGCAGGCTGAGAGAAACATAAGGCATTGTTAACTGTTAAATACACACACAGCTCAGCTAGAGATACATTTTACACATAGATGTAACATTAAGTTTAAATACTGGGCATTACTTGCCAATCACAAGTGTTAAATTGCGACTATCTTTGAAAAAGATTTTAAACAAAAGGAAGCTGGAAGAGTGTAAGAGGGGGCTCGTATCCAAATGTGGGTAAAAATGTGATTTCTTTTTTTTTTTTTTTTGTTTTGTTCTGTTCTGACCAACCACCTATCCCATGGAAGCTGGATCCACAGGACAGGTTTTTTGCCATCCACTCAAAAGAAAACAAAACAAGTCAAAATCTCAAAATCAACTTAATAACTCAATATTTCTTAAAGTAATTTTCTCAATTTTTTTTTCTCAGGAGCTTGACTTAGTAAGTAGAAATTTTCAGTTATAGATGGCAATTTCTTTTGTGTGTGGCAGAAACAAGCTTCCATATCTATCCCATATGATGATATGGCCTATGAAAATGTACCCACAATACAGTTATTGAAGTTTTCCCCAGTGTATTATCCAAAAACAGACAACCCCCCCCCCCAGGTATCAGTGCTTTTTCTGTCACTTTATCCCAAAGACATGCTCCACTATTGCAATTAAAATATAAGGCACAATATAATTTTCTAAAGAAAACCTTAGAAAAACAGGCATCCCGTGCAGCCACGTATATCTTGAGCTTCTTTTCCCGCTCCTTTCTTTTCTCCTCCTCCTGCTGGGTTGTAGTTTTAATCTTCACTCGGCCATGCTGTCAAAAGTCAAAAGATGCATGTACACTGGGTACAGTTTATCCTGCTGGCAAAATGTATGTATGACTAATTTATCTACTGTAATTACACTGCACCCATGCACAGAAAATACCTAGAATTTGACACGTAATAGCAAAGTAAGTGGTTTATCTCTTACCATCGTTGCTGTTTGTGAAGGAGGCCTCTTTAAAAATCTGTTTTTATTGGCATATGGGTTGGGGGGGTGACAGTCAAGAGTTAGGCCTGAGTAACGTTCACATGACATACAAGCACACAAAGTGCTAACATACTGACACAGAAGTCACGACACGTTACCGTTATGAGCTCTTAGTATTCAGGCATAGAGTCCTCAGAAATACCAAAACAGTGAATACAACTATCACTGGGTGTAAAGTTAGCATGCTAATTAGCTCCGCTGTGGGCTGGGCTCATTCACAGTTCAATGAAACAGCACAGATTAACCACAACCAGCTGCATACCACACATTTTCATTACGGCTGCACACTGAACGCACCATCAGTTATCCCATTAAACACATACCTGCTTTTTCACTTGGCGCTGTTGGTAATTTTTAAGAGTACCGCTTGATTTGTTATGTCACCATTAGGAGTGCTAACGACTACAATTTTTTCACTTCCGTCTCAGGATTAACACGTCACTGAGAGCTTCTCTTTTTTTTCAGGCGAGGTGCTTTGGTTGGCCTCTAGTGGTGAAAATGGCCCACAGCAGAAGAGCTACACAAGTCAGAAAGGCAGTGACGCTGATGATTAGTTTTCAGTGCGATTTTTTTTTTTTTTTGTGGTGTAAAGTCCTATGACAACCTTAAAGGAGACAGAAAGGGACATTTCAATTAAGTTCAATTCAATTCAGGTTTATTTATATAGCACCAATTCACAACGACAGTCACCTCAAGGCACTGTATACCACAACATAATGACCCTACAATACTGGAGAAAACTCCAACATTTACGCGGCCCCTATGAGCAAGCAACAGTGGGAAGGAAAAGCTCCCTTTTAAAAGGATGTAACATCCCTCAGGAAGGGACAGCAATCTGCTGGTTGGGAGTGAGGGGAAAAGAGGGGGAAAAGAGAAATGAAAGAAAAGAACATAGACAGGACAAAGCACAAAGTGTTGGAGAGAGAAAACAAAATTTAATGACATGCTGCAGTGGTTTTTAAACACTGCGTGGTGTTTAAATGATCCTCAATTGGAATTAAGAGGCTCAAAGTGTGCCAAGAAATATTCCCCACAGCTTTATACCACCACCACCACCAGCATCCATGCCAAATTCTGTCACTTTAATAACTTTCTTCCCCATTCTGATGCTCAGTTTGAACAGCAGGTCATCTTAACCATGTCTCCATGCCTAAATGAATTGTGTTGCTGCCATGTGGTTGGCTGACTCAATACTTGCATTAATGAGCAGTATATGTAATAAAGTGGCCAATGAGAATATATTCAGCATAGGAATGTCTTGCTCACAATTTTAAAACAACTTGAAAAGACCCCTAATCAAATTACTCAGCACCTCTGACTGAACTTATTCTCAACAGTGAGCGAGCACATGGCATGGCAGCACCACCACCATCAGCGTGTGTGAGTGGGTGAATGTGAAACATACTAAAAAGCACTTTGTAGAACCTAGCTAAGGTTAAAAGGTTCTTCATAAGTGCAGACTATTTTATTTACGCACTAGAAAATTTACATTTTAAAAAACCTAACGGAACATTTCTCTTGATACTGGGAGCGGAGAGTCTCTTCAAATAGAAAGGTCAATGGAATACCTCTTGCATTATTTATAAGAAGCCAACCCTGAATATGACCTTTTTTTAAATGTAGGACCAGAAACAAGTTTTATATAAAGTTGCTCCAAATTATACCTGGCCTGCACTTGAAAGCAAATGATATAGCATGTATTGATTTTTAAGGGGAGAAAAAAAAAAATCACTGACATTTTCAGATTGTTTCAGGGCCACAGAGTCAATGTGTCCTTTAAGATTAGGACAGACACTCTTTAGCTCTTTGGACAGATGGCAACATGAGTGGAAAATTGATACAGTATGTAATCACACTCCATCATAGAAAAGCTGTGAGACTGTATCAGTGAATTATTTCTTTGATAATCCATTCATGTTTTCACTTTTGATGAGTCAAAACTCAAATATGTTGAGTTTACTATCACAAAAACTGGGATAGTATGAAAAATCCACATTAAAGTTATTAATTTTGACATTTTTTATTTAAGAAAATAATCAGAAAATGAATCATGGCTGTTCTTAGCTGTTCTTGTTCCGGGCTGGAATAATTGTGCAGCAGACATCTTCAATGACTTAAAAAAACAAGAACTGGGAGCACAAGTTTGGATTTATTTTGGATTTTCTCGTATTTAAGCCTTATGATATCGGCTCATTTATGCTATCTTTGCATGTTTGTGTGGGTCACAATGTTTGTCTCCATCTAGTGGTTGGTTAGAATCCCTGCAAACCAGATAAATACCTTTACCTAGCTGGGGGGTCGGCAACTTTACTACAAACCAGCGTTTTAAAGCAATTCTTGGCACAAAACATATTTAAGCCTTATGATATCTGCTTATTTACGCTCTCTGTTGCATGTTTGTGGTTTTTAACTTTCATTTTTTAAACATATTTTGACTGAAGAATTTCCCATCTTTAGGTCAATAAAGTATATATGTAACCTATCCCAGCTGTCATAGGGAGAGAGGCCGGGTGCAAACTCTTGTTTTTGTCTTATATACTGTATTTCCATTCATGTTTGTTTATTTCAATAAATAACTGCACCTGTTTCCCATTTTCCCAGCAAAATCATACTGTAATGATCACACAGCATATGTATGTCTCTTTATATAGTTCCCATTTCCTCCAAGACGACTGGACCAGTCTTGATGAAATTTTGCATCATCATTGCCTGGGGTACTGTGAGTGCCAACATCTATATGGCATCTATAAATATTTTCTACAAATCCCACAGTCATGCGTGTATTTGTCCATTTGACACTTGGACAACGGAATGTCAGATTAGAACGATGTCACAAGATAATGTATCATAGCCTCATCCTGTAATGATGGTAGTGTGTGTGTTTACGTTCATATGTTCTGTGTCTCTCTGGTGTGGCACGGGGGGAAAGGCAGTCAAAGACTTTTGCACAGTACTGCTAAAGTTGTTAACCCCTTATTATTTGATTACAAACAAAACATATTATCTGTGACATGAAATGAAACACTTTCTACCAACATGTTTTAAGTGGAACCGAGCACCGTGAGTCTTGGCTGAGTTGGTGCAAATGAATCAAATTTGACTAAACCTATTCTGATACTATGTAAAACATAGAGCAGCTTAAACACTTCTAAAATAGTAAAAGGAAAGAAAAAGCACATTGAAATTTTATTATAGTTTTATTTTCCAATTTGTTTTTGAAATTTTTTGAGTTTCATGGAAGAAACCCAGCAACAATGGGAGAACATGCAAACTGCACACCAGAGAGAGGCCGAGGAAGTAAAATACCCCCCAGCCTTTCTCCAGTGAGCCCCACAGAAACACAACAGTACTTCGGTTGGCCTGGGCCTTTAACGTAGCTTTCGGCTTTAATTTAATTTGATGCTATATATATATATATATATATATATATATATATATATATATATATATATATATATATATATATATATATATATATGTATATATATATATATATATATATATATATATATATATATATGTATATATATATATATATATATATATATATATATATATATATACACTACCAGTCAAATCCATAAAAGATAATGTTAAAAACTTCATCAAAAAATGATCAAAAAGTAAAAACAATCACTGATCAGAGGTCTAATACAGTCATTGATTAAATGTGTGCTTAAAGAGTTTTAAAATGAGAGTGTTTGATACCACATTGTTTGTATGTTTTGCCTGTTTCTCCTTTTCTCACCTCTGTTTTTCTGTTAATGTTCAAAACAAAGAAAAACAAGAAGAAAAGTGATAATAAATGATTTCAGCAACTAGAAGAACTGTTCATTTGAGGAGGATTTGTTACAATAAGATGAAAGATAAACACAACTTCCTGTTGTAACATGAGAATTACAGTGTATCCTGTCTCCTCCTTTCTGTAAAAGTCAAATCCATAAAGGATAAAAACAGTTAATAACATCATCAAAAGATGATCAAAAAGTAAAAACAGTCACTGATCAGAGGTCTAATACAGTCATTGATTAAATGTGTGCTTAAAGAGCTTTAAAATGAGAGTTTTGATACCACATTGTTTGTATGTTTTGCCTGTTTCTCATTTTCTCACCTCTGTTTTTCTGTTAATGTTCAAAAGAAAGAAAAACAAGAAGAAAAGTGATAATTAATGATTTCAGCAACTAGAAGAACTGTTCATTTGTGGAGGACTTGTTACAATAACAAAAAATAAACACAACTTCCTGTTGTAACATGAGAATTACAGTGTATCCTGTCTCCTCCTTTCTGTGAAAGTCAATTGTATAAAGGATAAAAACAGTTAATAACATCATCAAACGATGATCAAAAAGTAAAAACAGTCACTGATCAGAGGTCTAATACAGTCATTGATTAAATGTGTGCTTAAAGAGTTTTAAAATGAGAGTTTTGATACCACATTGTTTGCAGATTTTGCCTGTTTCTCCTTTTCTCACCTCTGTTTTTCTGTTAATGTTCAAAACAAAGAGAAACAACAAGAAAAGTGATAATAAATGATTTCAGCAACTAGAAGAACTATTCATTTGAGGAGGACTTGTTACAATAAGATGAAAGATAAACACAACTTCCTGTTGTAACATGAGAATTACAGTGTATCCTGTCTCCTCCTTTCTGTGAAAGTCAAATCCATAAAGGATAAAAACAGTTAATAACATCATCAAAAGATGATCAAAAAGTAAAAACAGTCACTGATCAGAGGTCTAATACAGTCATTGATTAAATGTGTGCTTAAAGAGCTTTAAAATGAGAGTGTTTGATACCACATTGTTTGTATGTTTTGCCTGTTTCTCCTTTTCTCACCTCTGTTTTTCTGTTAATGTTCAAAACAAAGAAAAACAAGAAGAAAAGTGATAATAAATGATTTCAGCAACTAGAAGAACTGTTCATTTGTGGAGGACTTGTTACAATAACAAAAAATAAACACAACTTCCTGTTGTAACACGAGAGTTACAGTGTATCCTGTCTCCTCCTTTCTGTGAAAGTCAATTGTATAAAGGATAAAAACAGTTAATAACATCATCAAACGATGATCAAAAAGTAAAAACGATCACTGATCAGAGGTCTAATACAGTCATTGATTAAATGTGTGCTTAAAGAGTTTTAAAATGAGAGTGTTTGATACCACATTGTTTGTATGTTTTGCCTGTTTCTCCTTTTCTCACCTCTGTTTTTCTGTTAATGTTCAAAACAAAGAAAAACAAGAAGAAAAGTGATAATAAATGATTTAAGCAACTAGAAGAACTGTTCATTTGAGGAGGATTTGTTACAATAAGATGAAAGATGAACACAACTTCCTGTTGTAACATGAGAGTTACAGTGTATCCTGTCTCCTCCTTTCTGTGAAAGTCAATTGTATAAAGGATAAAAACAGTTAATAACATCATCAAAAAATGATCAAAAAGTAAAAACAATCACTGATCAGAGGTCTAATACAGTCATTGATTAAATGTGTGCTTAAAGAGTTTTAAAATTAGTGTTTGATACCACATTGTTTGTATGTTTTGCCTGTTTCTCCTTTTCTCACCTCTGTTTTTCTGTTAATGTTCAAAACAAAGAAAAACAAGAAGAAAAGTGATAATAAATGATTTCAGCAACTAGAAGAACTGTTCATTTGAGGAGGACTTGTTACAATAACAAAAAAGAAACACAACTTCCTGTTGTAAGGCTGATTTTTGTATCTTCTTCCTCCTTTTCATCCCTCTTCCTCTGACCAGTAGCCCTGGTTTTGAGTTTGGTCATGTCACCGACTGACGATGGTCATCAAAGCATCATACTACACCAGTAATATATAGTAATAATACATTTACATCATGTTATAATGACTGATTTGTCAGGCTTGTCAATTATTATGTTTGTCAAGACAAAGCTCAAGCAGATTTGGGATGATAATACCTAATTAATCAATTATTATCCCTCTCTCAAAGACACAGTGGCAGTGCTAGACTACTGAAAAGGCCAGTTTACCAAAAAATTTATCTCGCCACCCCACACCTATCCACAGTCTCACTCCAGGTGATATTCAGCAGTTAGCAACCCTGAATTTGTTCTCCTCAGAGCTTAATACTCACTCAGCGACTTGGATTTTGTGCCTGTCAAACCTTCCCTGATGTCAGTTTGCAGGTTTTCAGTGAAGCCCATCATCAGCTCAAGCTCTCTCCTCCTGTACTCCCACTCCAGTCTTTGCTTCAGTATATGTTTTAGCTTCCTCTTCTTGATTTTTTTCTCAATTCTCAGGTCACTGACGTTGGTGCAGAAGAGCTGGCTGCTGTTTCTTGCCACCATTTCTTCAATCTTCTCAGAAAGCTCTGTAACCTGATGGTGCCTATGAGGACAGGTACCATGCAATGAACAATTTGAAGAAAACTGATATGAATAAGGTTACAGAGCTTGTCTACCAACCAGCTCAAGGCATTATGCTTCCTTTTAGTGTACTCCTCTAAAGATTCAATTCAATTCAATTCAGTTCAATTCAATTCAATTCAATTCAATTCAATTCAATTGTATAGTGCCAAATCAGAACAGCTGTCCCAAGACACTTTATATTGTAAGCTAAAGACTACAATAATACAGAGAAAACCCCAACAATCAGATTATCCCCTATGAACAAGCACTTGGTGACAGTGGGAAGGAGAAACTCCCTTTTAACAGGAAGAACCTCTGGCAGAACCAGGCTCAGGGAGGAGCAGCCATCTGCCGCAACCGGCTATAGGTGAGGGGATGGAGACGAGATAAAAGCAGGGAGACAGGATAAAAGAGATTTATCTGCTAGTTTGTCTGTACATGTGAACAGAACCACTGCATGTTTCCACACAGTCTCAGTGATTTTTATGCAGCAGCTCTGTGATTTGTGTACCATCACTTGCATTCTTAATATTAATTACAGGATAATTATTTTCACATTGTTCAATTAGAGACTGTAAGGCCTCCCCCTTTCCTTCAATAAACTGTTCTATGGTGTTTGTTCATAGCCAGTCTTCTCTAGTGTGTCTCCACACACTTCATCCCCAAGAAGCTTCACAAGTTATGTCACTGCATCTAAGTGTCTGGCATTAAATAATGTGTCTGTGTCTATCACCAGCAGGAAGATGTGAGGCCCTGGAGGGCACAGAAACATGCTGCGCATCAGTTCCTCTTTGA
Organism: Pterophyllum scalare; assembly: GCA_024447675.2. Classification (NCBI taxonomy): domain Eukaryota; kingdom Metazoa; phylum Chordata; class Actinopteri; order Cichliformes; family Cichlidae; genus Pterophyllum; species Pterophyllum scalare. The sequence goes on along the minus strand of JAMQGT020012852.1, from coordinate 11,889 downwards.
TCGCTTCAGGAGTGTTGAGCACAAGGAAACCTTTCTACCAGTAGAAAGAAGAAGAATGATTTCAGTTTTATCCACAATTTCCTGCTTCCTGCTGTTTGAACCCCAAGATGGTGTTCCCTAGAGAGATTTTCCCAACACTATGGCTTCCAAGGAGAATCATCTTGGGTTCTGGGATAGGTTTCATTGCTTCTGTTATCAGACAAAGCACTGATTAGGCTTTGAGCTCACTGCAGTTCACAAATTTACAAAGGGTTAACAACAATTCCATCATATTTAAGTGGACAATCAAGGGAAGCAGTAATAATGTTCAACATATTGACCAACATAGAGAAATTGAAAAGAATTTTTGTTCTTGTCTTTTTAACTCATACATTTTGCAGCTTCTCAGTTTCTTATTTAATCTTTTAGATCAGATTTTTATTTGTAAAATATTTTGTTATCGATTTTCTGGACTTTCTAAAGTAAATTTGAAATAACAGATACAAGTTTTTAACACTTGCTAGGGTCTCGCCATGCATAATAACAAGATTATTAACAATCCGACCAATGTTTGCTTGTGATACCACATCTGTACTTAAAAATAAAATATTATCATTTTACAAGGTTTTTATGTGGTGGGCATTTTCCTGGAATGAAACAGCATTTTAGGTGCTGAAATGCCAATGTAGTAAGTTACTGCCTGTGTGGTAATCTGCAGATAAGGATGCAGGAGCATGCAATACAGGTGCTTGAGTGCACCTTCTCTCATGTTCACCTGAAATCAGTGTTTTCATTTGTTGTCTTTAGACCTTTGACTTGTTCTGTTTCTTTTCCGCCCTCTCATCCACTTCCTTTTGCTTCCCTTTGATGACCTGGAAAATATGTTTGTCTACCTTGTAGTAACTCTAACTATTATGCCACACCATCTCTGCTGGCTTCTGGATATTTACAAACAAAAAAACCTTTGGGAGAAAGGGGCATGATTTTTTTTCACTTCTGCCCCATTAAAATCACATCACAGATCACTTTTCACACCCTAGTCTTAGAGAGAGAGAGAAAGCACAAAAGTCAAGTTTGCAACAAGCAAGGCTATTCAATTCAATTTTATTTATACACCACCAAATCACAACAAGCTGTTGTCTCAAGGCACTTTATATGGTGAATTAAAGACCCTACAATAATACAGAGAAAACTCAGATAATCAAAACAATGAGCAAGCAGGTGGTGACAGTGGGAAGAAAAAAACTCCCTTTTAACAGGAAAAAAACCTCCGGCAGAACCAGGCTCAGGGAGGGGCAGTCATCTGCTGCGACCCCCAGCAGCCTAGACCTATTGCAGTGTAACTAAGGGATGGTTCAGGGTCACCTGATCCAGCCCCAACTATAAGCTTGATCAAAAAGGAAAGCCTAATCTTAAAAATAGAGAAGGTGTCTGTCTCCCGAATCCAAACTGGGAGCTGGTTACACAGAAGTGCGGCCTGAAAGCTGAAGGCTCTGCCTCCCATTCTACTCTTCAATACTCTAGGAACCACAAGTAAGCCAGCAATCTGAGAGCAGAGTGCTCTACTGGGGTACCAATATCAGCAGATACAGGAGAACAAGTGAAAATTAATGAACTAGACCAGGCTCTTAAAGATTGATAAACACACACACACACACACACACACACACACACAAGCAGAGGCAACAGCAGCAGCAGTAATGCACAGTAATGATTCCCAGTCACTGGAGCGGCTCCAGTAGAAAAGCATCAAACAGCTGAAGCGTGATATGCGTTTTGCTGGCATTAGAATGGGGAGCTCACATAACCAAAAAGTAAATGCTCATATGCAGTGACTGGGTGTAAGCACTAAGCACCACTGAAACAGGAGCAGCAAGAAACCATTAGGATCTAGTGTATGAAATACTGTTCAGTAGTGGTTAATCAGTGTGAAACACACTACTCACGTACCAGCACACTCAGGATTTTCATTTAATGAGAAGGTAGATTAGAAAAGTAGTTAGAAAAGAAATGAGTACTGTAAGGGAAAGCATACTGTTGAGAGAGATTTTAAACAGTGGCAACCAAAATAAAGTAGGGGAGGTAAGCAGGGGATCAGCTACACACACTTAAACATTTTTAAACATTGGGAAATATCCCACTGGATACTGTAATTAGTTTCATAAAACAGAAACAGTAGAGCGTATTGTTAGTTATTACAAATAGCATGAAGATGGAAGAACAGTTATAATTACAGGAAAGTAGAAATGGAACAAAGCGAGCAGGGTTAAAATTATGCTTTGTGTTTTAACTTAGTAGAGAGCTGGAAATGAAATCTTTTTGGAAACAGCTGGGAGTTCCGGGAGGAGACCGTAAACTGGATGGTAAGAAAAAAAGGAGACAGTATGCAATGCAAATGTAAAAGATGCCAACTGCCATAAAAATACAAAGAAGAATTTCTCACACCTGCGGTGCATTATGGCTCTCTAGTGGAGGAAATGGCTAACAGCAGAAACATCAGGCATAGTGTTAGTGCACATTAATAGTTTGTGATTAAGGTGTAAAATGTTTTCGCCAGCCTGTCGCAGGTCTAACACAGAGAGACAGACAACCATTCACACTCACATTCCCACCTATGGAAAATTCAGAATCACCAATTAACCTAACCCCAGTAACTGCATGTTTTTGGACCATGGGAGGAAACCGGAGTACTCGGAGAAAACCCATGCAAACACGGAGAGAACAAGCAAACTCCACACAGAAGGGCCGGGCCATAATTTGTTAATTTCTTACATAAAAATAAGTTTAAATCACATGAAACATAATACAGATCTGCAGTGGTGAAATATAACTAAGTACTACTAAGTATCTAAGTATTTCCTCATGTACTGTCCTTAAGTACAAATTTGAGTATAGGCCAACTTGTACTTTATTTCCTTTTCATACACTTTCCTACTTCTACTCTGCTGCATCTTTGAGTGAAATATTGTACTTCATTACATTTGCCTGACAGCATAGTCACACTATAAATTCAAACATTTTCACATGGAACTTATCGAGCACTGGTGACATATGATGCTTGGTCATAAATTAAACTACCCAACAGTACATGAAAATGCAGGGGACTTGGTAGATTGTTCAGCTTGTTAATTGCCAAGAAATGTGGCATCTTATCTGATCAGCTTTTAGAACACTTTTGATATAATTTATCACTATTTTTTGAACTTTTGCGAAACAAATGATGAAGAAAATAATTACATTTATCATTATTGGGACAGCAATTATTTGATAGCCTATTATGCAAACTTTTACATTAATGCATGAATGCTACTAATGTAATGATATATGTAACAGTGCCTATTTAAAATAAAATTTAAAATTTTTTTTCTGCTACTGTTGACTGTACATACCATCTTTTACTAGAATTACAGGTCTACACTAAAAGTACTGGACCACCTACACATTACACCTGCAGGAGCTTCTCCTCCATGGAAACCCATGTCACGAAGCTCCCAGTCCACACTTTTTGTGCTGATTTTAACGCCAGATGAGGTTTGAAACTCTGCAGTTAGCAGAGCACTGGCAACTTTCACACTATGCACTTGGCAACACCTCTCTGTGACTTTACATGGTCTTACAGTTGATTGTGGAATATCTATGGGGGAAGAAATTTCAGAAACTTACATGTTGCATTGGTGGGATCCTATTGCAGTGCCAAATTCAAGTGCAGTGGGTTCTTTAGAAGGACCCATTCTTTTGCAAATGGTCATAATGGCAGACTGCGTGGCTAGGTGCTTAATCTTATACACCTGGGACTGATGGGACTGAAACAAGTGAATTCAAAGACTAGGAGGTGTAGCCCAGTACTCATGTCCATGTAGTGTATATGCTTGCATGCTAGAGCTAGCCTAATAAATTGTGAACAGAGGCTGAAATGGGACTGGGCAGGTGGGGGAACCCTAAGTTTGATTTAGAAATAAAATGTCACATCAGGAAAATCCACATAATACATTTTATTGTGAGCGCCAGTAGATTTGTTTTCTTTACGGACAGACTGTGCTGATTCTAAGGTGTACACTTTTTGGATTCAAGCAGATGTTATATGAGCCATTATGGCTGCTTTCCAAACCCTAGCTAGTATAAAGCTACTACAAAGGTAGAATCAGACAGGTGTTCCTCAAGAATGTCGGCGTAAATTCAAATTGTCTTTTTAGGAGCATATCCTGTTACTCCCCAGCAGCCATGCTGAAACGCATCTGGGCACTTACTTTCCCATATAAACTTCCAATAAAATTTAATTATTATAATTTAATTTCTAGTCAGAGATAATTTCTCAGTATGAACTTCAGCAACACATCATGTACAAATCCACTGTCTGATTAAAGAAATCCATCAAGATTTAGGACATTAAATGTAAGCTTTAAATTTACCCTTTTTCAAATGCCACTTGTTAAGCGTTACTTACCTTTGAAATTAATCATGTCTTCCTCTCCTCTCCTCTCTTTCTCACATCTTCTTCCATCCCTGAGAGTGTCACTTGTGAACCTTTTGTATCTCAGTATAAAACTGTACCTTTGTGAGTTTCCTGGTGTTTGTTGAAGGCCATAAAACATTATAGCCACCAGGGAGCTGTGCTTCTTGCTGCAAAAAGACTTCAGGTCGTGTAGCAGTCTATGGGAAAATGGCTCTTGGACTTGACCTCTGTAAACACTTTCCTGATGAGTTTGTGGGCTCAGTTGCTCATTATTATCTGTCATTGAATAAAACTAAGTTCTAAGTCTCAGAAAAGATTATTCAGTGTACGCTCACTGGCTAAAGACTTGTCAAAAGTCAACCAGGCTGCAGCTCATGAAAAATTAATTCTCTTGTCAGTGCGTTGTATTAAACTGACAATCAAATTTAACATACTGCTAATAACTGAAGGTGCTGGAACACTATTTCCAATCATTCACTTTAGCCCCTGGTTATGAACCAACTGCAGGGTTGACAGATGGGTTTGCATTCAAGTGTACCTGAGAATGACACTGAAACCCACATGGTTTCCATCAGCAGGCATCAGGCGAGCACCTTGCATGGCAGCACTGCTGCCACTGGGGTGAGCACATTTGCAGTGACAAGGAAATCTCTTCAGCAGTGAAAGGTCAGTGTGGATTACTGTTGTTATGTGAAGGAGCATACCTCTGAGCTTTTTCACTCACAAGCTTTCTGCACATCTAACAGGAAGAAATTAAAGATTTAATATGTTTCAGTAGAGTTGTTCCAGTTAATAAGATGAACCCTTGTTTACACTTAAAAACAGACAATATAAAATGCTTTGAATTTTAAGAGCAAGAAATCACTGATGTGTACAGATTCTGTCCTGTTGTGTTTAGGAGAAACACTCTTAACGAGAATGGAAAAATCTGTTATCTTAAAAAAAAAAAAGACATCTACACTACAGGCAAAACTTCAAGCTAATGTTTTTATGGAGACTTTAGGTGGATAATGTTCATGAATTCATGAAACATGAATTTCTACAACCCCCATTCCAAAAAGATTGGGATGCTGTGTAAATTGTGAATAAAAACAGAATGCAATTACAAATCATCACATATCAGCTGTTTAAACTGAGACATTTTGCCATTTCATGAAATACATTAACTCATTTTGAATGTAATGGCAGCGACACATCTCAAAAAAGTTTTACAGGGACAACGAAAAGCTGGAAAAGTAAGTTGTGCTAAAAGAAAAACAGCTGGAGAAATATTTTACAACTAATTAGGTTATTTGGCAGCAGGTCAGTAACATGACTGGGTCTAAAGAGAGCACCTTAGAGAGTGTAAAACTTGTAAAACTACTTCTCAGATACAGTTGTGTTCATGAAGGTTAATATTCTCCTCTGTACTACTTTTGCAGCCCCTGCATCCATCGGTTAAAGTGCATCAGAACAGCAGCTTTCTGGCATCTTCAGTTAATGAGTAATTAAATCTGATGAGAGATTAATACACAATAATATAAAGATGGTTCATGTTTCATGTGCTTCAGCGTGATTCAGCATCTGATGCCCCTGAGATATTCAACAAATCAGAAAGTAAAGTCATCTCACAGTCATTTAGACCCTCCACACATCCCCCTTTCCTGCTCATCTCTGTCATGCATTCATGCTGCAGATGTCAGTGAAATCGTGGGCACATTTGGCATCTAGGTAACTCCAGCTAAAGGTACAGCTTCTGTGTGATAGCTTCACTCAGAGAGAGAGAAAACAAAGAGAAGACAGGAGAGAAAGATGAGGTTATTTTCAAAGATAAGATTTCCTCAACAAGTGACTTTTGATTGAAGTGAAAATTTAAAGCCCTGATGCCCTAATTTATATTTTTTTGAACAGTCATTGGATTGTTTGTGCAGGTGAGATAATCTGGTAAATCTGAGTGGTTAAATCTATTGAAAACAAATCAATTCATAATCGTTTTGTGTGATTCAGAATGTATTATATAACAACACTGGGCAATTTGTTGTAGTTTATAGCAGATTAAAGTGGTTAGTTTACAGTATTGTACAATAGTTTACAGTGATGCAGCTTGTTGGAGGGGTGCAGAGCAGGCTGTGGTGTTCATCTTCAAAGTTAGTGTCATGTAGCACTGTGGCAGGCAAGGCAGAGGACCCAAATGCAGAACACCCAAGGTGAAAAGCTTTACTTAAAATGTAAGATTTATTAGCGGATGTTGAACACAGGAAGAGCTGGAAGAGCCAGCACCACAAACTTCAACTCCTCAAACTAAACGTGACTTGACTTGACTACTTGACATAATACATGAAGTGCACAGCGGGAACAGAGGACATAAACAGCAACCTGACAAGAAACAAAGGGAGCCAGAGGCAAAATATACACACAGGTAATGAGACAATGGGGAACACCTGGGAGGGAGACACAGGAAGCAAAGTAGACCCACAGCACAAGGACCCAGGCATATTAAAACAGGAAGTAAGTAAAAGGACCAGGGCTAGGACACATGAACTTGACACATGGGCATGAGGATAAACAATAAACACACAGACAGGATACCAGCACAACCTAAACATAAACCATGGAACAGAACCAGGAGCCTAATAAGAAACACAATGTAATACATAAACAAACCAAAAAAAAAAAAACACAAACCACTGGGCAACAGCCCAGGACTATGATAGTTAGGTTAGATTGAGAGTATTCAATTTAAAATAATTTACCTTTAAGTAGTAGTACCTTTTATAGCAGCTGTGTACTATGTGGAGGGGAATCAGCCATAATAGCTCATGTAACATCTCCTCATCTCGTTGAATTCAGTTGGCTAAATCCACAAAGAGCAGCAGCAGCCAGTCAACTGATCACAGCCTGAACTAAAAAGAAGTCACTGCAAACATTAACAATACAAAGTATTAAATAACTTATTTCTAAGTGATTCTTTCCCCACTCTGCGCCACCACATTAAATTCCAGGGTTCCCCCACCTCACAAATCCCATTTTAATTCCTAGTTAAAAATATGTAATACCAAACATTAAATAATAGCCAAGGTGTCCTCTTGGCTATTGGATGTAATACCAGGAATTCTTTTTGTTTAATTAGGTTGGAAAATTAGACCCTGGTGCCTTTCTTTTCTTACTAGTTTTCTATAGCTGGACGCAATGGGTAGGCACATTAAGTGGTCAAGTTTTACTGCTGAGAATAAAAAAAGTTGTACCTTCATTAACAACCATTATTTCAGCCTTTCATACCTAAAGTGTCAGTTGTGGGACCAATTTTATTCTTTTTTATTAAATTGTCTAAGAATTGATTTTAATGTCTAAGCACTATTGAAGTGCTAAACGGATTGAGATCCTGCCTGTGTAGGTTAAGGAGGACTGAACTTAAAACCTTAACCAAAACCAGGTCCTGGAACACCTTTCTCAACGATGCTGACAAAGTGTGTGATATATATCAAATTTCTCAGGATTGGTTTCCCTGATTTAACTTGATGCTACTTTAATTTTCGTTTCAATAAATATATTATTATTAATAATAATAATAATAATAATACTATATTTTAGAAGTTCATGGTTAGCTTGGCACAAATATTCTTTTGCAAGAATACACTGAGGCACAATTTTTTTGCTCAAAAGCACCTCAACGGTGCTAATAAGGCTGGGGAAAGTAATGCCAGCTTCTTGCCCAAATTAAACTACCTGAGCCAGTTAGCTACAGTCACAGTTCTCCAACATGAGGGTCGCTGCTACCACATGTGAACAGAACCATTGTGTGTTTCCACACACTGGCTTGACAACGGTTCATGTGTTCCTCAGAAATGACTCGCTGAGCATCTCTAAATGTCAGGTCCAAAGGAATGACCCCCAGAACAGCATGAACCCTGACAGCATGAAAAACCTCTGGAAATTTTCCTTGTCTATCTTTTCTGTGCAGCGGCAGAACTCCTTCCACCAGCCCAGCGGTGTCGATCACTGTGATTAGTTAGCCAGCAACCTCTCATCCTCCACTTGACATTGCTCATTCTGAAAGAAGGCAAAGGCTTCTTTATGCAGGAGGGTATTTCCTGCTGCATTCTTTCTCAAGGTCTTCTGACCAAGCAGCATCATCCTCAGCTCCTGCAACCTATTTCTGGAAACTGAGGAGAAGACAACTGTCATAGCAGCCTGAAATAGAAAAATGTCTTCTTTTCTTTTCTTCTGTTTTTTTTTTTTACATTTTATACAGCTTCATACCTTTTTTGAAAAGAGGCTTGTATGCTTGGTAAGATGTAATTAACTTATTTTTCATGTGACAGACACTAAACTGGTAAACTGAATAGCCATGCACACTGTATTAGAGTCACTATAAGTAAGTAAATAAAATTTATTTATATAACACCTTTCTAGATAAAAATCACAAAGTGTTTCACAACAATCAAAGGAAAACAGTGATACACAATAAAACACACACCACTAGTTAAAATAAGTACAAATGAGTCTTGAACTATTCTTTAAAAGATTTAGTAGTTTCCACAGGTTTCAGGTGTATTGTTAGTGCATTTCAAAGTTTTGGAGATGTAACCTTAAATGCACAGTCTCCTTTAGTTTTTAGTCTAGAAGGAACCACCAACAGATTTTGGTCAGAAGACCTCAATGGTCTATATGTTATGTACGCACTAATGTACTTGCTAATGTATTCAGGCATTTGACCATGCAGAGCTCTGAAAGTGATCACCAAGATCTTAAATTGGAATCTGAACCTTATGGGAAGCCAGTGCAGAGATGACAAAATAGGTCATCTATTAAGTAGCCTCAATGCTGCATTTTGGACCAACTGCAGGCGATCCAAAGATGATTTACTGAGATGGATGGATGAATTCTAGTAGGCCAATCAAGGGGAGACAAAAGCATGAATAATTATTTCCAATTCAGATTTGGACACCATTTGACTGAGGCAGTAATATTTCATTGATGAAAAAAGCAGGATTGCACAAGGCTATTAACATGTTTTTCGAAGAGAAGGGCTTGGTCAAATATAACACCTAAATTTGGGACATTTGACTGAACCACTGATGATAAAAACAAAAAACAAAAAAAAAACAAGATTATTAATCACAGTGGGAACAAAGCTATCAGGGGCACAAACAAGAACTTCAGTTTTCCCATGATAAGTCAAAGATAATTAGCAGTCATCCAGTTCTTTATAGCCTCAACACAGACCTGAAGAATAGTTTTTTTAACATTCTGCAGAGAAAAGGAAATATACAGCTGAATATCATCTGCATAACAAATATAGGAGACCTCTTTAAAGGTGCCCAAAATCTCTCTGAGAGGTAATAAATACAGAGTAAACAAAATAGGTCCCAAAACAGAACCTTGGGGCACACCACAGGACAAAGTGGCAGATGAGGATACAAACCTATCAGCAGCAACAGAGAAACTTACTGAGAGGTAAGAGCAAAACCAATCTAAGACTGACCCAGAGATGCCCACCCATGCCCTTAACCTGTCAATTAAAATGCTACGATCGACTGTGTTAAATGCTGCCGCTGCACTGATCACACCTAATAGCGTCAACAAAATGCACCATTTTTCCTTTGCATTATATTTTGGGGTTTTGTTCATCTGTGATATCTTTTTAACATGAGTGCGGAAACAGCTATGGCAGTGCTGGGCTTATTTACTTGTGACACTAATGCCAGATGATTGTGAAGCATACCTCTGAGGGATTCTCTTTTGGCCTTGACTTGACTTTGCCTCACCATTGCTCCTTCTTCCACTTTTCTTCTTCTCTCTTCAATGGTCTGAAATAGCTGCTGATCTGGAACAAAATAGCCCCACCCAGCAACTCTGTGATTTGTGTACCATCACTTGCATTCTTATTATTAACTACATGATATCTGTTTCCACATTGTTCAGCTAGAGAACGTAAGGCCTCCCTCTCACCTTCAATATGCTGCTCTGTGGCGTTTGTTCCCAGATAGTCTCCTCTGGTGAAAACTATAATAGTGTGTCTCCACACACCATCACCAAGAAGCTCCATGTGTGATGTTACTGTATCTAAACGTTTGGCATTAAATGACACATCAGTGTCTATCACCAGCAGGAAGATGTGAGGCCCAGGAGGTCACAGAAACATGCTGCGCATCAGTTCCTCTTTGATTGCTTCAGGAGTGTTGAACACAAGCAAACCTTTCCACCACCATGGTGTGTCAAGAAGAATTATTTCAGTTTTATCCACAAATCCCTGCTGGGCCACCAAATTCTTTTTCATATTCCTGCTCTTTGAACCCAAAGATGGTTTTCCCAAAATTTCATCTTCCCAGGAGAATATCCAAAGTTCAGGGATAGGTTTTATCTCTTCTGTTATTAGGCAAAGCAAAGGTTGTTGGGCTTTGAGCTCACAGCAGTTGATACTGAGATAAAATAATCAAGCTATATGCAGGCCTGGTAAATGATTATATAGCACAGGGCAATGAAAGTATGTGGTAATAGTGCATTTGTACTGTTTATACTATTTTAATGTCAATCCAAGTGTAACCACAAATATTTTGACAGGAAGTTGTGTAATGTATTGTTTCCTTGATGTGCACAGTTACTTAATTCCAGGAAATTCTATGTCACATAATACAGCAAGATTCTTTTAATTTATTTATTCTTTTAATTTTGGAGTTTGTGTTGATTGAAGAAACATCCCACCATAGTTTCCTGGTTTTATGCTAACCTGCAGACAATGCAGGAATATACAAAAAATTCATTGATGAAATTTCAAATGGTGCCCTGTAGTTTGTATGGCCCCCATGTGCTTGAATGCATGCCTGACAATGTCAGGTATTTTCCTAAAGAGACCACTCATGATGTCCTAGGGAAATCTGCTTCCAGATCTGGATCAGGGCATCGATGAGCTCCTGAACAGTCTGAGGTGCAACCTTGTGGTGTCGGAGGGACCCAAACATAAAGCCCTAAATGTGTTCTATTGGATTTAGGTCAGGTGAGCATGTGGTCCAGTCAATTCCTTCATCCTCCAGGAACTGCCTGTATACTCTGTAGGGTCCAGGTGTATATATATATATATATATATATATATATATATATATATATATATATATATATATCCCCAAGGTAATCCCCACAGGCGAACGGCACCATACTATATCGCCAAACCCATTCCCCTTGGAGCTTCACGTACTCCTCCGCACTCATCTTCTGCTCCACAGAGAAAGCTACTGGAAAACCAAGGAGAAAAGCATTTGGTCCAGGTGGACATTTGGATGCCTTGTTTGTCTCCCTCTGGGATCTCAGCAAGGTGAGGGAGCTACTCCAACCAGGAGTGTTTGTTCCAGCTAAACAGAAATAAAGAATGACAGTGTTACAAAAGTATTGTGCTTTTATTAGGATTGTGGGAGAACTTATTTGGGTTGATGATAATGCAGTTTGTTGTGACCAGATCAGCAGAGAAACTTTAAAGAAGA